>CABHPQ010175428.1:0-79755 GCA_902168405.1 Peromyscus aztecus
TCTTCCCCCTCCTTCTTGTTCTTCTCTTTTCAAAAATATGTTTTTAACTGAAATAGAACTGTATCACTTTCCACCCTCCCTTTCCATTTAGTCCCTCCCAGCTCAGCTAACCTTCCTTGAATCCCTTCCATATTCTGCTTTTTCTTTGATTATTATTGCATTCACGTATATGTGTACATGCATATATACTATACATACACATATACACTGCTGAGTCCATATTTGTTGCTTGTGTGTAAATAATTTCAAGGCTGATCATTCTTCATTGGACAAACCAATAAGGGGCTCATCCCTGGTAGAGACTATTTCTCCTTCTTCCATCAGTTATTAGTGGTCTATGGTTCTTTGTCTATGGATGGGACCCCACAACATTTTCCTCCTTCCATGTTAACATGTCCGTTGATACTGAAATTGTTCTGATTTTGGCAAGAAATGCATTAAAGTACAGAAAGTGGCACTTAAATGTTGGTGGTAGCCAAAAACACTCTTGCAGGACCTAAGTCCCACTCAATAGGAGGGAAATCATGCCCAGTACTAGAAACCTAGCCTGTGTCCTAGGAGAAGGAGGCCATGGACCTTAAAGAAAAACCTATTGCCACTATTTTTTTAGGCCAGCATAATTATTTCCTACATTCTAAATATTATCCTTGTACACACAGATAAGTGCCACTAACACCCCTCATCAAAGCAACATCTCTTTACAGCAAATGACAGAGACCCAATTAGACACAACACAGATATTAATAGGTTTTGGTCAGCACAGCCTCAACAGATACATTTACATCACAGCTCCTGCACCTATGGCTCGGGGAACATTGCAGAAGAGGAAGAAGGAAGATTGTAAGAGCCAGAATACCAGGAAGTCTGCTATGAAACAGTCTCCCCTAGAAATGACTGCACAAACTTGGTCCTTTCCAATTCCCACTTTTTATAAAACCCTTGAATTTAATGGCATTGTGTTGAATATAACTATTACTTAATGATTTTTCCAACAAATATTTCCTATGTTACTTTCTCATCATATCCTTATCCCCATGTGAGTTTAATGATCTATATAATCTTTTTTTCCCCTGGTTTTTCTTTTTTTTTTTTCTTTTTCTTTTTCTACTTTTGGTTTTTCGAGACAGGGTTTCTCTGTGTAGCTTTGCACCTTTCCTGGAACTCTGTAGCCCAGGCAGCTACAGAGATTCGCCTGTCTCTGCCTCCCAAGTACTGGGATTAAAGGTGTGTACCACCACTGCCTGGATTCCCTCATTTTTTCAAGACCAGGTTTCTCTGAATGACAGCCTTGGCTGTCCTGGAACTCACTCTGTAGACCAGGCTGGCCTTGAACTCACAGAGATCTGCCTGCCTCTGCCTCCTGAGTGCTGGGATTAAAGGTCTATGCTACTACTGCCTGGCCTGAGGCTGTGTTTTAATCTCTGTAACAATAGCAATTTACATCTTTTAGTTCACTAGACACGTTTTACTGGTGTCATTTGTTAGTGTAAACACACTTATTCTCTAAAACATGCAGTGTTTGCTTTCTTAGTTTTTCTAGTTGACTGGTCCTATCTGTAGAATGATTTATCATTTTTTTAATCATTTTTTAATTATTTGATTGTAGAATTTTTAAATGAACTTCATGCTGATTTGATTTCATGCTTCCACTGGCCTTTTTAGGATTCATGTGATGCCGCTTTGCCCTCTGCTTTTCTGTACACTTTGCTTATCCTTAGGACACTATCTCTAAATTGCCGAGTCCAGCTAGGCCAGTGCCCACTTGACATTCATGTCAAATAATTTACTCTGTTCATTTTGTCAAATCCTCAGCACCGGCACATACATTTATATAATATATCTTGGCGTGTTGATAGTTTCCTATTAATATTTGTCTTTCATTGAACTGTAATACATGCCTACTAGGTAGAAATGACACTTTGAGCCTCTCAGTGGGATGTGAAATGAATAAGCAATCAATATCCATTCTTCAAAGGATTTTACAATTTATTGAGCAAGCTACTTTGGAAATAAACTCCTTACCCAAACTGGTGGCAATTAAAGGCAGAATAAATAACGTACTAACAAAATAGAAGAGAAAAAATATTTCTAAATCATTTCATAGGAAAGATGGAACTTGAGTTTTAATTTTAAGCATGTGCAGGATTGGGTGAGAAAAAACCGACACTGAGTAGAAGCCTGTAACAGGAGAGTCACTGACACACAAGTAGGGGATGGAGCACACTGGTGGAGGGTCTGTTACAGAAAGGATACAGCTAGGTGTACATTTTAGAAAACGTGTTGGGTTAGGGTATCATGGATCCTGAATACTGAGAGTTTGATCCTTTGGTAGGAAGGAGAGAAAAAAATGATTGTACTCAGAGATGTGTACTTTATTACTAATAAGAGTAAATGGCAACCATTTTCTACTCAGGCTGTATAGTGCACCGAACTGAGTCTTTTGTGTTCAACCAGTACAATAGTGTTGAATAGCGAGATGATATTCCCACTTTATGGAAGAGATGTCTGTAACTCTGAAAGTGAGATTAACTGGGCAATGTTGCAAGCATGGGTTAGGGCTGATACTAAAACTGTTTGGAGAAGACTCAATATAGCCGACTTAACAGGCAAGTTTCTCTTCTCCTTCAATTTAAGTGCCCTAAAATTTAGTCCAAAGATATAAAATTTAATTCATGATCATGCTGGCAAGTTACACCAGAGAACTATGAGTAATACTTGATATGTAAAAGGCATAGTTCAAACCTTCTTGCAAATAAATGAAAGAAAGAAACTATGATGTGTACATTTTCAGTGGGATAGCTTACAACTAAAAATGAATGCTTAGATGGTGCCCAGGTCTGGAGATGTACAACATCAAGGAAGGAGTCTCAGAGTCAGAGCTAGAAGGACTAAGGAATTCTGATAGAAAAAGCCAAGAGTCAAGGGTTCACGCCTCCCACCATTGCTCTGTGAGTCAGAAATAACAGATGCAGTACTAAAGAATGTTCTTGAGGCAGTGAGAGCAGGTAGAGTCCTAGGAACACAGAGATCCCCATGAATGATGGGATGTACTCAGTCAATTATAACCCTACACACCCACTAATTAAAACATCGTAGGAGCGTGGTTAACTCCTGTTCCTAATTAGGACATCTGAAAGAAACCATTCTTCACAGAGAATCTCACACAAGGAAGTCCCTAAAAAAGAGATAAGCCCACAGATAAAAATTAGCCAACATTTGATGGTAATAGTCCTGTCAGAAAGGAGCTAAGCTCAGTAGAATTTTCTTTAAGTAACCTCTACTTTTTTGTGTGTTTTTTTTTTAAACTTGTCTTCTGGTTATCATTTTCTATCACCTACCATTTTCTGTTCCCAACACAATAGACAATTCCCCCGAGTGCCCATTATCCTTCATATTAACTGTATTGAGCTTCTAAACTTATATTTTCATCTATCTACATCACTATGATCTTTCATTTGTTTCATTTGAATTCTCATGCTTGTGCCATTGCACATGGGACCCCAGGAATCAGAGACTGAAGAACTCCAAGGAGTTTTAGAACATCAAGGCTCAAATTGGTTCTTGCTTTTGAAAGCACTTAGAACAGCAACTTTTTAATAGTTTCCAAGCACTAACTTTAGCAAGCTATGGGAAGGCAGTGTATTTCAGTATGTGTTACTATTTCAGCATATTCCCCATGGGTTTTACACATATACTTGTGAAGAATAAATACCCTCAGTGACTAATCTTGTTTTAATTAACACCAAGGAAAATAACGGTGGTTGGCATGACAAACTATTTTCAGGTTTTCCTTTTTTAACTATGTCAGTTGCCACTTAGGAGGCGACAAGCAGAGCCGCTTATACTTGTCATGTGGCACGTCCCCCCCCCCCCCCCGCACCCTTTCTCATACGAATGAAACAGGCCTCTTCTTCAAAGATGGCATATACATCATACTCACATTTTGTAGCCATCAGACTTTCCAAAGATTGGGCCCATCCTAAAACCTCTTCTAAAGTAAGGCTTTGGAAAGAAAAAAAAAAAAAAAAGCAGTGATTAGGCTTAATTACTATCAATGTTTTCCTGAACTAAGTAGATATATGCAATCCTGAGAATAATAGCAAAATATAATTACACTGCTTATTGTCCTTTGACCCTTTATGTTCTAGTCTTCACTGAGTTTTTAAACTCTGAAAAAATATAAGAGGTATATACTAGAGAATATAAAATAAATATTGAAGATAGGAACAATAGTTGTATGATCTCATTTCCAGTTTTCTATTAGATGTGTGATAGATTTAGTCTTTGTTATATATGTTTGTGATTTTAACTAAGAAATTATATTTTGCATACATAGTTTCCATGTGTATGCTCTTCTTATACACATTTTATATGTGGTTACTATGGTCTCACTCCTTAAATTATAATTATAAATTAATCACCTGTAGATCATCTGTGTAGTATAATATTCTACAAGGGGCCTTCTGGAGCTTTTATAGTCTAAAAATTTTTGAGTATTCTTTTTCACCATTAAAACTACACGCAGCCAAGCTTGCCCACCCATGTAGCTGTGGTCATTTTGTAGATTAGTAGAAACAAACTGAAAACAGATAAAAGGCACACACTTTGAAGGTTCCAGGTGCAGACTTGCACATTGCCTCTACAGGATTGTCTCGTGTTTTTCAGCCACTGTGACACACGCACCCACTTACTAATCAATGCCACTTTACCTTCAAAGCTTATGCACACATTCTATGTAATGTCTTATCTATTACGTTTGCACTTTCTCATGTGATAGGTGTGTATTAATATATTGAACTTTGAAGGCTTTAACACCAACGAAGGCAGAATAAATCAAGTTGCATTTGACTTGAACAGAATAAACAAAGGCACATTTGGAAGATGTCTGTGAAAGGCGCTGGCTTGAAGGTTCCATTTCTGTTTCTCTTGGTGAGCTTCATGAGGTGACTGATAAGTGATCCTACTTTCTCATGACAAAGAACTTGATTTCTCTGTATCAAAGTCACCAATATGTCCATCGCTACTCAGCTTCTGCTTTGCATGTTTCTTCCTGCCTTTAGCACTGGTATAATCTAAGAAAGCTGAAGATGAAAGCAAGACCTGCTCCTTGTTGTTTCTGTTGAATCAGCCTGAGTGTTAATTCTTCAGGAGTGACCATCAGCAGTAACTGGTTATGAATGTAACGAAAGATCTAAAAATTTAAATAGTGCACAATGTAGAACAATATTAGTCCTGTAACAGCTCTGATGGTCCTGTCAGCTCCATGTAGACTTTCCCATCAGCCTCGAGGTGCATTGTGTTCAGTGCACTCAAAAATATTTCCATGAAAACTATTTCTGACTCACTGTCCTTTTCCGTCGCTGGAACTTCAGAAAGAATAAGCTAAAATAATGTTTTCAATCTATGGAAGTAGGATGTGCAAGGCAGGTTTCTTGCATACTTTTCTATCTCACTGATTCCCATTGTAGAGGAAAGACTGAAATCTCCAGTGAGGGTAGACAACGTCACTGTGTTGGGAAATTGTTACCAAGAGAATGCCTTTGCCTGCAAGATTTATGAGACTTACAGATACAGACCATGGTTGGAGATATTGGGTTATTTGAACTTCATTTCTGCTTTTGCTTATGTTCTCTCTCACAGTATTCATGTTGGCTCATGACTATGGTATACTCAGAGTTATGTGAAGATTATTTTTAAGCACCTTTGCCCCTAGATCAGCCTGAGTTTCCTGGCCTGCGTTCTTCTTTTTGGTGTCACTTTCTTTTTTTCTGGACAGGTAGGTGGCAAAATGCCATCAGACATGAAGACATTTTGAAACCCATGGCATTGCAGCTTAGAGTCTGAGGGTTGGGGGATCCAATCCCAGTGTTGGACTTAATACATCTCCACACCTTAGTTTTGTTATTATCTCTCTATCTGACAAAGTTATAATGAATGCAAAGCTCCTATCAAATGACCTCAAACAGCCTTCAATGAATATGAATTCTCTTTTCCTGAGTTCCTCCTTTCTATGGAGGATATACAAGACAGACAACAGGAAATCCAAGTTCTGATTATGATAGGCCATAGGGATCATCCATAAAAGAAAACTGGTCCCAGTCAGTCTATTATATCTTTGTCCATGGGTGCACTTCCATAGTTCACAAAGTTGAACTAGTCACTAGAATGCTGAGCGTTGGGTTTTGCCACCCGTCACTACAGCTAACTTTCTTCACCAAGCAGTAGCTTGTGACCTTTTGAGACCTTCTCTACTTCAGTGGGAGGTCAGGCTGGTCAAGAGCTCTGACCTACAAGGATGTGTTTAGAATTGAGGTCTCCACTTGACCTAGGTTAGGCATGTATGGTTAATCTAACAGGGGTTTTCAATCTGTGAATTCTTTGTGTTAAATCTAATTGTTTTGTTATTCTTTCAGTCATACTTCCTATTTTAAACTATTTGCAGATCTCAGAAAAAGGCTGGATCTTTATAATATAACTTATCCCAGTGCTTGGGAGGCTTAGGCAGTATGATCACAAGTTTGGGGGTGGCCTGGCCTGCATAGCCAGACCCTGTAAAAAACAAGGAAGCAGCACATTTCCCTGCATTTAGAAAAAAAAAAACTGGAAGCTTGGTAGGCTTCCATTCTTGTAAACCCCATGAAGAAATGAAGGTGTCTGGCATCTCTTAAGAGGGTGTTAGTTGTGAAACATATTGAATTAAAAAATTCCTTTAATATAAACAGCACTAAACAGTTCTTAAAAAGAATGTTTGTAATAGTCTCTAAAACATCAAAGTTGCTGAATTCTTAAGTGTACACCATGAATAATGGAAATGAATTTTAGTGTGATACATGACCACTCCTCTGCTGGAGTTTCTCATGTGTAAATATAAATTTTACTTTCTCAGCAAAATATATTTAGAACACAGTTAAATATGTATGTACCTATTTATCATGAGACTAAAAATGCTTTAAAATGGTTATGATATTCAAAAGCTACTTACTTTGAGGGGAGCCTCTTAGATTCAGCTCGGCATAGCTTACAAATCCAACAGATATGCCTGCTCATTTTTCTAAAAACAAAAGCGTATAGGTATATAATTTAGTCATGTAAAATGACTGCCTGATGAGTCAATTTTCGAAGAACATATAAAATTATAAATCTCCAAAAAAGGATGAATTCTTAAAGTTAACAGAAGTCACTGTGGGTCACGGAGGAAGAAGGAATAAAATGACTCACCTCATACATATTTCATAAGAATATAGGTGATTAGATTTCTCTGTGACTTTGGAATTCCTCTTACCCACCAATTCATTAATAATAGGGGTTTTTTTTTTTTAAAGAAAGATCTCTGAAAGATGTATTTTAATTAGAACCCAATGACAATGAATTCCTCAACTTCTAAGGTTTCCTTTTTGGGACAATTCTTATTTTTAGAATGCTCCCTAAATATATGAAGGAAGAATTGTCTCTTTGTAATTAGTCAAATAAAATAGCATAAACAGCCCAATAAAAACTCCTTAAGAATGAATTCTGAAAAGAGTAGTTTTTACATACACTGAGGCAGTTTGGACATTGTAACTTTGAAATTCTGGCAGAGTTGACTCAGTCTAGGCTGAGTGTATATAGAGCAACACATGTCACAGTTGGTTTTTAACTCAGGACTTTGAAAAAAAAACCTAGAAAACATGCTAGGGATAATCGAATACATGTTTTATACAAAATCTTGAAACGGTTTGGTAGCTATGCGTAGGTAGTGATGTGAAGTGAATGGCTGAGGATCAGTCGTGAGCTTTTACGACTTTATCAACTCATTCCAAGTGTCATCTGAGCTCCTGTCAAGCTCCATGTTAGTGAGTGATCTCCAGAGTCCCCATTCTTCTCTTCTTATCTTTATGGGCAAGCCATGAAAAAAAAACACACTGTGGGATTTTGTTAGAGGGGCTGTGTATATCTGCTGGAGGAGAACTGAGTCAGACTTGAGAATGGTCAGTGAAGCCGTACCAGTAATGTACCATCTGAGCGGGAATCAGTGGGATATGCTGAGAAGTGTTGAATGGAGGAGGGATTGCTTAGGCAAAGGTTAGGAAGTAATGGCTAGTAGAAGAACAGAATTGGGTTGTCTAGGATGAAAAAGAGAGAGATCTTGGAAGAAAAGATTAGAGAGTTAAGATTGGCCCCCAAATCATCTTTGGGTGTATCTTTAGAGAGAAAGAATGGAAACCATTTTACCTGAGAGATTTGCCTTGAAAATAAAGTTGGGTATTTTCATAAAGATTTAAGAAAAGTAAAAAAATATAATGAGATGTCTTGGGACAGAGTGTGCACTGAAAAGACACACAAAAAAGCTAAGATGATGGCCACATACATACACATCTCAGTAAGACTGAAAAAGGAGTCCACTAGACAAAAATCAGAATAATACTGCACCAAAGAACATGCTTATTATTGATGAACTCAAAATTCATGGTTGAGTTTCAGGAAAAGCTATCCGCTGTGCACTAACATTTAGAGATCATTTAATAGCCAAAATATTGTATTGTAAAAGACTTGTACAGTTTTAAACAATCAAGATTTGGAAGTATAAAAAAATTTTTTAAAAAAATGAATGAGTAATCATTTTGGTGTTAAGCCAGAAAGAGAGTAAGAGAGAAAAGGATTTAAAGATGTTGTTATGCTTGTTAACAAGAGTGCTGTTAATGACCGAAGTGAAGCAGAGCAAGCAGCAACAATGTGGAGAGAGTAACAGAACGGAGGGCTCGTCCCCTGCACCCCATGTTTTTTGGAAGCTGCTGAAGATCGACCCAGGAGAAATACAGAAGGACTCTGCTACTTGGCAATTCTAGCTTGCGTGTCTGTAATGTGCACCAGTGAACTCTTCAGTATGACTGTGAATTTGGTAAAAGATGTCCATGGGTAGAGGTAGAAGACTTGGGGAAAGAGGAAAAAGAATAAGCATAGTGCAGCTAAATAGATGTATGTGAGGGAGCAAATGGGAGGGAGGGAAGTTAACTGGTTAGCTTAGCCTCTTTCGATTGTAGATACAGTAACGTAAGTAGAAAGAAAAGTTTATTATGGGGCTATGTGTGTATGCAGCTAGATTCTAGATGACTTCAAATTCAGGAATGAACCATTGCATTCTAAAATGTTGATAATAGTCCCGAAGTTTTAAAATCTCAAAGTGGTGAAAAAAGAAGTTTGTTTTTTTTTTGAAAGATAAACTTGACTAAAGATGATTAATAATGAAATATCTGAGGCTATGGGAAGTGTGGCATTGGCTGGTTTATTTATAATAATCCTGTGTATAATTGGGCCCTGAACTCTATTAGTGAAGCCAAATTTCCGTACTCAACGGCTCTTGCTTATTCTTGAACGTCCTCACTGTCAATGTAACTGTTCATCCTTGTCTCCCACAATGACTCACTATTTGTTCTTGAACTACCGATTTTTGTTTCATTTGTCTGTCCGCTTCATCTACTAGAGCCATGCGTATCAAATTTTCATCATCTCTGTAACTCTGTGTCTTTTATAGATTCTATAGCTCTGATATATAGGTTAGTAGCTACTGTGGGATCAGACAAAACCACAACGGTCAGGCTGCAACCCTCACTGGGGTCACATGCACACTGAAGGCACTTTGTACTAGTGCTCAGGGGTTTCCCAGAGCTCCCCAGAGCAGTCAGAGTATATTCAGATAGCTCAGTGTTCTGAAACTAGAAGAACACACACTTTAGTTGAGGCTTTTATTAGCTGTGTGACCTTGGGTGTGTTAATTTACCTCTCAGATGATCTATTTCCTTTTTCTCTGAAACGGAACAATGAAGATTAGAAAAATAGATGCATGCAAAGCATGTTTCTGTTCCAGTTTGTCTGACCTTCAGCTTCTTGTACTCTGACACTCAGAATGTGTTTCCCAAGCCCCTTTGTAGGAAGAAGTACACACCCTACCAGAGTATATTCCCTCTTTCTTTTTAAATTTCAACTCAGATGAGCACTTTTCCTTATTAATGTTGCTCATTCTTCTACATGTAAATATACTCTCTGTAAATCCTGTTTCTTTTCATTTTTTTTTTCAGAATTGCTATCTCATTTCTGGTTATTGTTTTTAGTAATTAGGTTGAAGATTGAGTTAGCTAAGTAGCAACAGTTATTTAGAATCCTCCAGGAAAATATGTCATACCAAAGGTCAGAAGCCACAAGATAGGATTTGCATGGTCAGAAGTTTGAGTGCTGGAGTGGAAAGGTGAGAGAGGAGAGTTCTCTTAGATTGTCCTCTTGGAGATGATTGTGTGGGTTGTCTCAAGGGAAACAGGAGGCTGAGATCCATGTGGATGCCCTTGCTAAGCTACAGGACCCCAAGATGCTATGTGTCCCACGTGTGGTCCTGATTTTTCTAATACCGGCAAAGCTCTGTCTAGTTCAACAATATCCTTGTGCTCAGTTAGATGGTTGATACAGAACAACGTTCTCTGGTACAAGCAATTCATTAGCTAGCAACATCTGAAGGGTCTGAAATGTGGCTATAAATATACATACACTAAGTACATATGCATGTTGTTTAAAGTTCTAACTTATCTACTCTGTGTTGTTTCAAATGTTATTCCATAAACATGTGTAAGCAGTTGTTTTTATGTTGTTTCAGATTCCAAATCATACTCGATTTGTTAGATTACAGAATACAAATAGAATGCAATGTCTTAAATTACCAATGATTAAATTGCAGAAAATATTTGGTGAAATAATTATGCTAAAGATGCATTACACAGAGAATAGATAGATCATAGAAGGAACTGTTTGTGTTTTTTGATGTCTTCTGGCTTTCAGTCCACAAACAGCTGGGACCTGATGGACACTGTCTTAGCACTGTAGGTCTGCTCCCGAGTCTGCCGAAGACCTAGAGCTCTTTCTTGCCTATTAAGATTTCCCCCTGGCAGTAGGACCAAGACCCATCCCTGGTGCATGAGCTGGCTTTCTGGAGCCCATTACCATAGTGGAACACTTTGCACAGCCTTGATACAGGGGAGGGGCTTGGACCTGCCTCAACTGAATGTACCAGGCTTTGCTGACTCCCCATTGGAGGCCTTACCTTTTTGGAGGAGGGAATGGGATTGGGATAGGAAGGAGAGGCTGAGGGGGTGAGGGAGGAAGGAAGAGAGGGGGATCTATGGTTGGTATGTAAAAATGAATAAAAAATTTCTTAATAAAGAAAAAAAATGTTTTTCAGAACAGAATGTCTACCCACATGCCCATGTTCCTCCATACAGAATTCTATTAGATTCATTGTCACCACACACCGCACCTTTGCTGGGATGAAGGACAACACTTTTATATCTCATAATGTTCTCTAGATTGAAGTAAAGAGGTAAGTCACAAATATTTAATTATAAAAAAAATGGTCAGATTGACCAGTTGAGTTTATTCTCTCTTCCAACCAAAACTCTTGTAAAAGGAGAGGCAAAGAACACACAAGACTTAAACGTGAAGGAAAAAAGAAGATTAAAGAAGAAAGGAAAAGTAGCAAAATATTTCAAAGTGGTCTTGGAAGATGGGAAGCAGATGGAGAGCAAAGTTAAAATTCGCAAACCTCTAAAATGAGAAGAACAAACGCAGATTTTTGGAATTTCAGTTGACCAAATGAAGAGCATATAACTCGCAGTCTGAGGACAAAGAATTTCTAAAATAAGTATTTCCTAAATACTTCTAATTTAAAAATAAAAAAGAAATAGCTGCAATTCTACATCCCACACTCTTTTGTCATTAAATCATACGTTTTCATCTTTAGTCTCCACCAAAATACGAAACGGCAGGGTCAAACACTCTCGAATTTACAACTGAGGAACTTTAAATAAATGTAGTTAGTATTACAAGAATGGTGAATTCTAATTTTAAAAGGAAGCGTAATAAGCATTTAATTAATGTACTCAGTAAACTTAAATTTGTTTTATTGAATAAATGCAGCCAAGCATATCTTTAGTTACAATGCACTTTCCAAACTAGAGCACAAGCAAAAAATAAAATAAAATAAAAATTAGACTCAAACGCTCCCTAGAACTTTAATTCTATTTTGGTAAAAAAGAGAGTTCCTAGTTTAGCATGATCTACACTGACATGATGTAGGACTGATTGTATTGTGGATAAACTTACCAAGCTTCAAATCAGTGGTAATCCTGTTTTTTTCATGCTGGTGTAATAGTGTAGAAACAGTCCATTAACCTAAGAATAAAGAATGATAAAAACAAGAGGAAGCAAAAAGATTAGTGTGAAAATACGTATTTCACAAGGATTTATATAATTACTTGGCCATTGTTTTTATCCAATTAACTAGAAAAAATTATTCTATTTTATGGGTCCTCAGCAGTCTCTATTTGTTCATCTCTAGTATTTTGTTAATTTCATAGATTAATATAAAAGTACATAAAATGCACTTATTCTGTCTTTCCATCAACTTTCATTTAATCATCTTATGATTATTTCAATTATGTCTTACTTTGTTTATTTTTTTCTGTACTCTGCTGGTAAAATTAATGTATACTTTTTTGACAAGTCTTCAAGCATAGTATATTTCTTCTGATAACTTTAATAAAAGGTACGTCTCATCCATAGACTAATCATAGATATATTGGTAATAGTATGAATTGTATACATACTATGGCATGAATAGATTCACATATCCTCCTGCCTTTAAGTCTTAGAGTAAAATAAAAATTAATAAACTTAAAAATTAATCTCTTTTTACATATTTAAATTTTGGTAGTGCTGACAGGCAACCAAGAAAGTCTTTCTGCTCATATGCAAACAAACAAACAAACAAACAAACAACCCACCCCATTCTCTTTTATTTTAGTAGGTTGAATATAGTTTTGAAAAACCTGGACCACTTTACATTTTGATCAACTCTTTTTTTGTAATGGTACAAAAAAAATTACTGCCCTTTAAGAAAAATTAATTTTGTTGTCCTTAGGTGCAGCATGAGGAATAAAGACATTCCATACAACAAGGATTAACAGTGCTTCAGGCAGACTTTACAATTAAACTGGCATGGGAATGAACAGAGCTAATAAACTGATAGAAATAGTAACTTAGTGATCAATATTTTTTTAAACTCTAAATTTTCTGATTATTGTATCTCTAGCATTCCACATCCAGATAAAGACCACATAAAAAGAACATGCTCTAAAACTGCAATAGATCTTGTTTCCCTATTTAATTTTTATAGAAAGTCATTCTTAGTGTTAGTTACAGAAAACCTAAGCCAAGAAAGAAATATGTGTTTACATTTTTGTTTGTTTATTTCTTGGAAAAAACACCTTACATGCGCTCCTACAGCCCTGCTACTGAAGTCAGTATCCACTAGGCATTTATATCAAGACAACATTCTTCTTTACCAACTTTTTAAATGAATCTCATACTTACAAATATTTCCCGTGGAGCAGTCTACCAAGCTACATTTTATTTTCTCCTTGTTATGATCCTTTTGAAATCAGGTTCTGAAATTGCACGAGACACCAAGTGCTTTATTTTTCCTGGCATAAAAAGACTCTACTGTCTGTATAATTACCTTCTATGGCACTCCAGCCTCTGTGCTATGAAATTCTAGTTTTACAGACACATATCTATGCAAAGAGGGGTTTTTTTGAATATGGAAATAGTGCTGTGGGATTGCAATGCCTTGCTGATAAAAGAGGTTTTATCTAAACTTATCAGAACATCTGATATGTCCAGATGGCTGGAAGCAGCAGCCCCTTAGAATTTTCAACTGTTGTAGTCAAAACTTCTCTTCTGAAAAATTGTTTTCTCAAGCTTTTGACAATGTGCAGCCTACAGGAAAATCCTGTTTGGGGGTCTGGGGGAAAAGACCTGAGTACAAATAAGCAGACTGCCATTGCAAACACCTACTATCAAGTGATGGGAACTATTGACAGTTAGTCAACTGACCTGATCACAATAGTCAACTGACCAAGGACCTGTAACAAGCTAAGGGCTCTCTTTTCTGGCTAACCCTTGGAGAACTTACTGCTGGTCCTTTAAGGCTGTATTTTGACTGTCAATAATTTTTCAGTCTGTTAAAATGCCTACCAAACTTTGGACTGAACACAGTGCTTCAGATGAGCTGTTCTACTGAATGCAGACTATGGGGAGATGTTTAGTGCCTTTGTCTTATGTCTAATATGGAGTGTGTGTGTGTGTGTGTGTGTGTGTGTGTGTGTGTGTGTGTGAATGAACTCTAAGCACTGTCTCATAGAAGTGCTGGAATGAAATAGCAAGGAGGAGCAGAATGTCATTAAGTGAACACTTCTCAAAATGTTTAGGAACCTGCTTCCCACCACCCCGCCCCTGTCTAGAGCTCCTTCCTACTATTTCCATTATCCCTTTCTGCTTTTCCAACCTCTGTGGTTATTCCAAGTTTTATACTTGAATCTAAAGATTTGAAGTGAGGTCCACAAATAATAGGAGAGAGCACGAAGTGTTTGTCTTTCTGGATTTGGGTTACCCCACGCAGCCTATTTCCCAGTTTTGTCCAATTACCTGCAAATCTCATTATTTCATTTTTCTTTACAGCTGAACAAGATTGTATTGTGAATATGTTCACATTTTGTTATCCATCAATTCAAGGACATTTATATTATTTCCATTTCACAGCTATTGTTAACAGAGAGACTGCTTAAGAACTACAGGCAATCTATGGTTGACCAGAGAGGAAGAATCATTTTCTCTAAGGACATATTCCATATTAGGTTTTCCGATCCCAAGTGATTAGCCCTTTATTTTATTTTCAGTCAAGTCAAAAGTAATACAAATTAAAACATGCACAATAGATATTGTTTAATACTTTTTTCTGTGGGCTATTTGATAATTTCATAGAGTTAGCATCTAAAATGAACTTTACAAGAACAGAATAATGACCTTTGAGAAACTAAAAATATCAAGCTTTGCCATTTTTAACAGCTCCCTGAACATGAGATTTGTGACTACTTCATTATCAGTGGCTTATTGAGAAATAAACCTGTTTCAACGCACCTTAGTGATAGTGTATAGGTTTTGCGTGGCACCCACAGGAAGCACAGTTATTAGCTGATACCAGGGCATCTCTAAAGCTATTCCAGTTTCTTTTGTGCTTGGACAGTTGAGCAGAGACACACAGTTGCCATAGAAGCCGGCAGTTTTTTTAAGGGATAGTACACTTCCAGGCTTGAGCAGAATAGGCTCAGGCACATAACAAGTTGAGCGGTTCAGTAGACCTGTCACTTTTATGTCACATAGCTCGGGCTTTTTGCTCATTTGCATGGTGTGGGCTGTTCCATGAATGCTGTTCCATGTAGGTCTACATACAACTTTATGCCTCGCATATCTTATTAGTATCTTACATCTTTACCCAGGGCTGAATGTTTTAGTATTATATGGAGCCATGGGTCCCTCGAGACGCTTAAGAGTGCTCTGTGACTGTCGATAGCTGAATTTATTCAACCTTGGCAGAGGGGCTTTCCAGCCTTCCTCTTTGCCAACTTGTTTTTTAATATGCTAATTTTGTAAGGCTCTGTGGAAGGCCTTCTGACCTCACTCTTGGTCCTATTCTCCTGCCTTAGGACTTTTCAACTTACTCTGTAAGCAGGATAAGCTCTTAGATACTAGGGAAGTCTTAGTGAAATATACCCAGCAGGCAGCTGCTGCTGACGTTTGGTGGAGATTAGCATCTGCTGCTCTCCTGAACTCTGGGCCCTTGCCTTTTAGCCTTCTGTTAGTCTTGGCTCTCTGTGCTGAATTTCTTCCCAGTGTCTTATCTCTCAGAACAACTACGGCTTGTCTACGTACACACATTGCCTAGATGTCCAGAATGTGGCCCAAACAATTGCCATCCAAAGTCTTGACCCAAGAGAGCAGAGGCCTGTTTCTAGTCTTTCCCCCTCTGGCTTGTTGATGAATAGACACAGTGTAACTTAACTTTGGCTTCTGGCGTGTAGAAACTCCAAGCATAGTGGCAACAATAGTTAGATTGTTGGATCTATCCAACTCTGTTAACTGCACAAAATTCATATAAACAGCAATGCAAGCTAGCAGCCAGTTTTATCTGTATTGACTCCAGTGACCTGTATTAAAGGTGTCTTTAATTAGAACCATTATCACAACATTCCGTGGAGATCAGTCACTAACTCCAGTCATTCTTAATTTCTCCTGAAGCTGCTATAAATCCGTTCTTTTGACTCTCCCATTGAGTCAGTACAGCCTTTGGATCTGCAGCCCAGAGTTAGATCACAGTCCTTTCTAACCAGATTCCAACTGATTAGTTAGGATTTCATTGTTGCCTCGGTGTGGTAAGACAAGCACTTCCTTTGTGAGGTAGAGTACTCTGGGGACTGGGCTGAGGATGCCCCTTCTGAGGATGGTTTGCATGGCTCTGCTAGGTGCCACAGGCTTACCATGGCAGGATTGCATTGCTACTTATTTTCCTTTTTGCCATAGAGTTCCTGGACTATGTAGGAAGGAGGGTAGGTTTGAATGATAAATTCAGAGGATCACAGAGCTACTTCTTTGTTATCAATTTTGGCAGGTTTCTTTTCTTTTTCTTCCTTGTGTTTGTTTCTTTCACTAAATGCTTAGCAGTTTAAGGACTAAAAAAAAAAGAAAAAAAAAAAAAAGAAAAGAAAAGAAATTCTCTCCCTCTCTCTCTTTCTCTGTCTCTGTTGCTCTCTGGGTCTTGGTGATATGGGCATGTGAGTGCAGGTGCCCATGGAGACCAGAAGAAGACATCGGATCCCCTGGAGCTTTAATTTCAGTGGTTGTGAGTCACCAGATGTGGGTTCTGGGAACTGAACTCAGTGTGTACTCCTAAACCCTGAGCTATCTCTCCAGCCCAGTTTAAGAATGTTAAGGTCAGCTTACATCAGACATAGATCGCATCTTGTAGCTTGCAAGGAATTCTTATTAATGCATTTTGAGATGGTATCTTACTATGCTGACTTTGAATACCCTGGCTCAGCCTCTAAAGTAGAGGGACCATAGGCTGATGGCTTTCTGCGTGGCTTGGTACAAAGGATTCTTAAAAATTGGGTTTCTAGGTCATTATTAAACGCCAAACTGGCTATATTTTAAATCTACCTTTCTGGTTTAGGATTCTTATAAATTTTTTTGGGGGGAGATCATTTCCCTTTGGCAAACTTCACTATGTATTTAATGGAAGATGTTTATTCTCTCTCTCTCTCTCTCTCTCTCTCTCTCTCTCTCTCTCTCTCTCTCTCTCTCTGTGTGTGTGTGTCTGTGTGTGTGTGCATGTGGTTGTGTGGTGTGCATATGTCCTTGTGTGTTCATAAGTGTGTGTCACAAGAATGTGTGCATGTGGAAGTAGGAGGTTGACCCGGTTGTTTTCTTTCATTACTCTTCATCTTGCACACTAGGCAGAGTATCTCACTTGAACCTAGAACTCACTGATTCAGCTCCTTTAGGCAGCCAGCTTGCTCTGGGGATCCTCTGTCTTTGCCTCTTGCATGCTAGGATTACAGGTAGGTTGCTATGCCCCCAGGCATTTACACAAGGACCCAAACTCAGGTCCTCATGCTTCCTGAGCAAGTATTTCTCGCAGCCCCTACTTCTTCCCCCTAGCATTTATAGGTGTTCAGGTGTTTGGTAGACAGATTTTTTGTTTTGTTTTGTTTTGTTTTTTTGGGGCAGGGTTTCTCTGTGTAGTTTTGTGCCTTTCCTGGAACTCGCTTTGTAGACCAGGCTGGCCTCGAACTCACAGAGATCCTCCTGCCTCTGCCTCCCAAGTGCTGGGATTAAAGGTGTGCGCCACCACCGCCCGGCTAGACAGATGTTTTAAGATATGCCATGCCTTCTAAATTTCAAGTTTCACTTTATGTGAACCACTGTTAAATGTTCACTTCTAACCAAATGCAGTGGCATATGAAGGCGAGTGGAGCTTCAGAGCTTCTTTATTGCCGCAGATGGAAAGTAGCATTCTTTGCTTTTTCAGCTGAGGAACGTCTTGAGCATGATAGGGCTCAAGCATGTGTAGCTACAAAGCTTAGGCCTGTCTGCTTTGAAATCACCTAATCATTTCACTGTCATTATTCTGTGCATCTGCCTCGTCCTTTTCCATGGGCAATGTAGAACAAAGTAGCACAAACTTGTGCTACATTTCCTGTGGTTTTTTTTTTTTCCTATAACAGAGATTAAAATGCCTTTTTTGTTTGGGGGAGGGGGAAGGTAGGTTACTATTTAAAATCCCACTGACTCAAACTTGAAACAAATCTATCCCCTGTGCAGCAATAAGTGGTGGTTGTACCCCACCCATTCTGGGAAATCCCAGATGGTGTCCAGTCACTCAGGAAGATAGACAGCAAATGTAATTCTTTGGGGAATGCCATTGGAGAAGGAATCTCCCACTTCTGATGCATGCCTCACTTGCACATGTGGAACTGATATTGAGACTGGTATAGTCAATTCCCAATGAACATCTGAACAACAAAGAAGTGAAGTTCTCTCTCCCAGGATTCATCTGAGATAAACAATGAAAGCACCCTTCGTGTTCTTTGGAACTCATTCTGCTTACATAAAAATTTGGGGTGAGATCTGAGAACGATTATGTTTGTTTCTATCTCCTCCCCTCCTAAAGGATAGTCCTACTTTTCTGCTCTAATCTTTCATGTCCTGTAATTAGTGTGGTCTTTATGATCCACATTTGGAAATACTAAACTTTGTAAGTATAATTTACACAAATTCATATTTCCATAAAGCATGCAAATTCAAACAACTGAGTCCTTTCGACTATCAAATAAGGAAACACAATGAAACACAAAGCTAGTGTTTGTCCTTAGGATCTGAAAATAACAGACTGAAATTCTGTCTTGGAACCTCTGGAGAGACATGATATGCAAATAAGATTGGGTAAACAATTTCAGTACTAAGGAAAGGCAAGAAACAAAAAAAATTGTAATCCTTGAGGCTTCAGAAACATACTTGGATTACTCCTTCACTAAAAAAAGTACATGATTTCCCCTCCAGTTTGAATAGTTGGGGATTTGCCTTAGCAGCTCTAAAACTAAAGCTAACCATCAAGTAAATGGTTTTTTCTCTTCTAGGATGGAGAAAATGTAGTCTTATAACATTTTTATGTAAAAGAAAGACCATTTTTGCCCAGATAAAATTCTATCCAAAGGAAAATGAAGAATGAGTGCTGTGAGAGGAGGCATGATCCTGGATGCCGTGGGGGCCACCTAAGACAATCTGCATGCACAGCATGGTGGGGGGGGGATACAAGAGTGAGGGTTACAGAGAAAGCTGAGAAAAGAGCAAAGTGAAGATACAGAGAGGGGGACCAAGACACATGCAAAGGATGACTTTCATCTGAAGAGTAAAAACATCTATTTTTCCTAATACATTTAAAAATGCTGCAGAAAATAATTTATAACCAAACATAACATTGGTTTAATTTTATTGAAAAACTCCATCTTTGGAAGTTTAGGAAAACCAGCTTTTATTCCCAAGCAGGTAGACAGTTACCCTAGTTTACTGCTTTTCCAGGTGAGTAGGTAGAAGGCAAATAGAAATGAAAATTTATAACAGTAATTTGCTTTCATTCCGCCTTTGTGGGACTGGTTTGGGGGGAAGGTGACCATTACGATAATGGGAGCATTTTTATACTTAAATGTAGGTTCTGTGTATAGGAAACAGCAGGACATGTTTTTAGAAATAGCTTTCCCAATTGCATTTTAAAGTTGAATTTCCATCCCTAAAATTTAGAATCTGAAGGACGTTTGGATAAGCAACTTCAAAGCTTCCGTGGTAATTGAATAAAGAAACCAGGCCACGTGTGTCACCCTGCTGCTCGCAGCATCTGTGGTGGAAGCGAAGCTGACGTTAGACGCCCCCCCCCCCCCAACCCCGAGGTGCTCTGCTAACTTCTTTATATAAGGTTTTTCGTTTTGCTTGTTTTATGTTTGGTTGAAAAAAATCAAACAAATACATACATCTTTCCTTCTCTGTCTGTGCCTGTGTTCACACGTGTTCTTCCTTCCTTACCAGAAAGACATGACACCAATGCTAGGTTTATATGAACTCTGCCCACTTTTACTGAATCGTATGCATTGTAGTTACTTTATTCTACACTGGGACAATGGTCTCTTAACTTGTGTGCTGTTAGCTTGATGCTGTTGAGTTAAATCTAACTTGTCTGACTCAGCTGATAAGATTGGAGCATTATTCTTAAAAGGAACATGATACATGTTGCCTAATAGCAGAAATATAGTAAATTACCTGAGAGAAAAATTAGGGCTTCAGGAATGATTACTATAAACAAAAATATTTATTTTAGGAAATATTCCCATAAAAATTCCTTAATGAATCCTAACTTAGAGTTATGATTCCGTTTATGACCAGTATTTCAATAATATGATATAAAGGGAAGAGAGATGGCTCAGTGGTTAAGAGCATTTGACTGATGTTCTAGAGGACCCGGGTTCAATTCCCAAGCTGTCAGGTGTCTGATCATGCCAGGATAAATAATAGTAATAATAATAATAATAATAATAATAATAATAATATATAAAGCAAAGTACATTTAAATTCAATGTTACATAAATACCACTCAGACTTTTTAAAGTAACTCTAGCACTTCAAAACACTAGTCACATCCGATAATTTAACAAACACTATACTTTGTATATTTCTTTTTATTTTATTTTTACTTTCTGCCAAGAGCCAGGGTTGTTTGGTAGAAGCAGTGATGCTATCTTCAGCTTGGAAGCAGGCTTAAATGACTAAATACAATGCCTAGAAATACCCCGGGGGAACTACAACGTGCCTGAGCAGAAGAGGTCAAAAAGCTTTACAAAACAGCAGTAATTAAGGAATATTCCACTTGGGTCTGTTTTAAGTCAAGCACTTTCCCAAAAGGATCATGTGGTGGCTTTATTTTTAGGCTCATTTATTGATTCAGGCTGTAGCCTCTGTGCGCTGGCAGGGCAAGTCCTAGCCTACAGACACACTGTTGGCTCTAGATATCGAGCATTTGAAAGTTTTGTCTGCGATGGAATCAATCACTTAGCTGAAGCATATTTGTCCAGGGTCAAGCCTTATTCCTTGGAGGACTACCTGCAAGATTACTTAACAGATAACTGAGATTTACACTGCTTGTGTGCACAGAAACTCGCAGGCTAACTAGTGATGGGTTCGTCAGTAAAAAGGTAGCACAATTTTAGAAACCATGCTTGAATGGGAATGTAAGGCTTAGATGTCCCAGGTCTCTTTAGACTCATTTGGTCCAGTGAATTTTCTTACTCACCGCTTTGTCCCTGAGCATTTGACACAGGAAACCAACAAATAACCAGTAGATTACAATGTAAAACTATGAAGCAAAAATATTGGTGAAGACATTATTGTCATTCGTTTTGGGAGAGAGGAAGTGCTTTATGGTTGAGGAAGACAGCAGAGCTTACATTGTAGAGGTGTCATAGGAGCAAGACACTGACTAGACTCCATGAATAGTCGGCCCTTCTTACAGTGCCACATGGCCCAGAGGATCAATACCCTGCTGTCAGTTTCTTAAAATTCTCAATAACCTTTAAACAAAGTCCTCTTAATTTTCATTTTCATTTGCATTGGACTCCATGCAGTATCTAACTGATATTTCTGGAAGAAGATAATAAAAGATCAGGAAGTAGGCTCTGGAAGGCAAAACATAGTGTTTACTTAAATTTGGGTTGTGGAAAATTCTTTATTATAGGCTTTAAAGACAAACCATTTAAGTAACACACCTAATGATTTAGTTGTGAAAAGTGTCAAGCGGGCGTTTGTGTGTTGCAGTGTGTGGAAGGGAAAACATGGACAAAACGTGGTGTGGAATTTCTCAGGGTAGAATGAGGAGCTAGTGGAGGAGGCAGAGGCAAAACTGGGGCCTCAGAGTAAGTGGCATCAGCCACGAGGTAGAAGATCCAGAACAGCAGTCATCAACTTGGACAGTGACAATTGTCTTCATTAGGAGGCTTGACGAATACATAGGAAATAGACATCTAGTTTGACCTGAATCACTGGTACTGAAGATAAAGTCACTTGACTGCTCATGTTTCAGATTACTCATCAGACTTTTTGTGCTAGCTGCCCTCAAGGACTGACAGTTAGGCTGTGATAGCATCTGTGAAGTGCTGCAGGCCCCTAGGAGATAAGTTCTTCACCTCCTTGCACAGTGGCCTGCTCTTCACAACAGAAATGAATGAACTTGAGGTTGAGTAGAGCTGCCTAAGAGGATGTGGTCTGAAGGTTAGTTCAAGTGTTCTTGCTGGCAGTTCCCTAGGGAGACATCATGTGCTGTGACCACCATCGTCTATAAAAATCTGTCTATGATCTAGTTATTTCCTTTCAAAGTTAAGTATTGGGTCACACACAAGACATTAGATGTCTCGGATGGTGTTGGAGAGCCATGATTAATCTAGGGGATTCATAAAACTGATTTGATGTGAGCTCTTGGTACATTATAATGCATTAAGGTTGACTCCTTAAAACTGTAAATGAGAAAGTCAGAAGAGAGACAGGGAGTAAGTGGAGCAGAGCCTAGGGCCCACTGTCAGAACAAGTCTGGTGGTGAAGCTATGCATTGGTGCGTTCTCATTTTACATTTTCTAGTAGTCCAGTTCAGTAGGTGTGTGTTTGAAGACCTCTGCTGCAGAATGTGCTTACAGATTCCTCATGGGTATTATAGTATATTTCTTAACCCTAATGCTGTGTAGGAACTGAGCTATATACAGTGAGCCAGGAACTTGACCTGGTCCTTTCAACAACATTAAGAAGTAGATCTTACTTACCAGCTTTACTTGTGGCAGAAGATGAACTTGAGAGAGTCACATGACTATTAGTTCCAGGGGCATCGGGATTTCTTCAGCCTTCCAGAGGTTTTGAGAGCTAATCTAATCTGAAAAGACCCTAGTGCATTTAGGATTATTGTCTATTTTATTCCCAGTGAGCAAAAACTAGAACACAATAATATTTATTTTATAATATTTAGTCTTAATATTCAGCATGAACCCAGTCATAGCTTATCTCATGTTGATACCTCAGAAAAACCCATAATTCTATATATTTGTGGCAAAGTTGTGGATAAACAAAGCAAAACAAAGTGAAGGAAGTTTATTTAAATTTATCAATGGTACTTTATATTAATTTTACTTTCTGTTGATGATTTGGAAGACTTCTATCATAATAATCACAATTCTCAGTTGGAAAGTGTCCTTTATGTGTGTGTACATGTGTATATGTGTGTGTATTAAGATATGTGCATGTGTGTGTGGAGTCCAGATGTTAATATCAGTGTTTTCCCTTATCTCACTCCATAGGGTCTCTTACTGGACCTGGAGCTTACTGATTCAGTTAGACTGTCTGGCTTGCCAGCCCGAGGAATCCTCTTGTCTCTCCCTCCCTAGTGATGGAAATATAAGCATGCACTATTATCCCTGGCTTTTTCCATAGTGGAGGGGGTCAAAACTCAGGTTCTCAGGCTTTCCCAGCAAGCAGCTTACTGATTGAGCCATCTAACCAGTCCAGAAGGTACTCTTTTACAAAGATGTCACATGTGAGTCAATACATGGATGACACTTTTTTTTTGTTTTGTTTTTTTGAGACAGGGTTTCTCTGTGTAGTTTTGGTGCTTGTCCTGGATCTCACTCTGTAGCCCAGGTTGGCCACGAACTCACAGAGATCCTACCTGGCTCTGTCTCCCGAGTGCTGGGATTAAAGGCTTGTGCCACCACCGCTCGACATGGATGACACTTTTATGTAAACACAGTTGCAGCCTACAAATATGAGAGGTGGAGGATACACAAATGGTATTTTTATTATAACACAGAACAATACTTTAAGTTAACTTGTGCTGAGCTGATCGGAAATGGGAAGAATCCTAAGGAAATAAAAAAACACCTCTAAGTTGCTCTTACCAAAGGCATGCCCAGTTCACACTAAAGGCAAGCAAAGGTCAACCTGTGCAAAATTCCCCTCTTGGGTGCAAAGAAGAGCCAGGGGTGGGGTGGGAGGGGATTATGAGGAAGGCGAAGGGCAAGCTGACCAGGGGACAGTCCGCTTGGTTTTCTCCCTCTGCAGCTCCTTGCCAACCCTGTGCAGCGGCAGAGAGCATGGCACCTCCCAGTGAATTTCAGGTCTTTCACTGATGTCATTCATGTTCATCGTGAAGCCACCAGACTCCATTTACCTAAAATCATGTTTTTATTTCCCCGTGGCGCTCTGGGTCTCCTAAGGTTACTGTACACCGGTTCCTCTTTTAAAAAGCAGAGTATCAGTTTCGCCTCACTCCCCAAAGGCTGTTCTAGGGAGAAATTGCCTTGTTAGCTTGGAAACTTTTCCACTTGCCACCCCAAATGTCTTTCATTATTTTGCTTTTTAAAATTAGCATGCTGTCTCAGAAAATGAAGAAAACAGGCTTTAGAAGCACAAGGAGGGCATCTGCTTTGCAGAAAGAGCTCATCAGTCCCCGTCTCTTCACATTGAGTTTTGTTATTACCCAAAATAGGAAAATATGCAAATACACGACACATGTATTGATTATATTTTTATCCCGAGGCTCTTCTACATATCTAAGGGCTGGATATTTGTATGTATATTTGATTCCTAGTTCTTTACAAGGCTGCGCTTGTGGACTCTAGAATGCAATGTGATCCAGCAGGCATATATCAATCTGTAATGTGGCCATGTAGCACCCTGGTGCCTTGCATTTTTCAGCACTAGGAGAGCAAATGGACTCGACTGCTAATAATGACTGTAGGGTGTTGGTACTAAGTTTTATGTCTTAGCCCTGGGACAGCAAATGGACTTGATTGCTAATAATGACTGCAGTGTGTTGGTACTAAGTTGCGTGTCTTATCCCCGGGACAGCAAATGGACTTGATTGCTAGTAATGGCTGTAGTCTGTCAATGCTAAGTTTCGTCTTTTAGGGTATGATTGAAAGATGTTGGAAAACTGAGTCTTCTGATCTCATAGATGTTATCATCCATGCCCTAGAAGTGTACTGTGATGAACATTACTGATCTTATCATAAGGCACTGTGTCTGCTTGTTGAATTGTTTGTGTCTTTCGACGAGGCTCCACGCTCTTTGTCTGTTTTGTCCATTTCACAACCACAAAGTGGTTCATAATACCTAGTTGATAATTTTTTTAAACAATTGAATTGGTGCCTTTAATTCCATTTTACATATCTTTAATTTTCAGGTATGGTAAAAACACCTTAAACATACTTTTCCATTACAGTCCTCCCAATAACTGTATGAAGTTGCTGTTTTGATCTTTGTACTAGTGATAAGGACTCTAAAGCTCAGGCAAAGACATCAGCGTGCTTACGTCTGCCTGCTGAGCTACATAATTGGCAAAGAGGTTGTTGTGATTGCAATTTAGGCAAATATCATTTGCTACGTCACATTGTCTTGTACAGCAGAAGGTGGAGTGACTAACGATCACGCAGATTTGGGTGGACACTTAGAAAATGAGATCCTAGGACATGTGTAGACCCAATGACCAAAGGGATATTGGTAAAGGGGTACAGCTCCTACAAAACCGTCACAACAATCCCTGTTATTGACTAGAGACACTTCCCACTGCTGACACAAATGAGACAGATAAAGTCTGCCTGGTCATTGTTTTCACCATGTGAACTGATACTCTACTAGAAAGTTGTAACTACAGGTAAGGATGGCACAGCTACTACTATTTCATTTAAATGATGTTACTGAGCATGTTGTAATCTCAAGAATGGTGTTGGGTAGGGATAAGGGTGGGAGCAGAATAGAGAGTATACGACACTATGATATTCTTGTTACTGCCAAACTGACAGTAGAATGAGGAATGAAGCAGATGAGATATTATTGCATAACAGATAATGTAATAGATGCAGCTAAATTGATACAATCACTAGAAGGTTGAAAAGGAGTAAGAAATGATATTCGGCTTGTGATATATCAGAAACATAGTGTGGAAGGGTGGCCCTGGAACATTCTTAAACACTGGACAGAATTTAATAGCTTCATGTGTAGAACATTCGTAGATGGTCTCTTGCCCTCAGCTGAGACTCACTGGTAGAAAGGAATTTTAAGTATTGACAGGTTAAGGAACAGTGAATTAGAGAAAGTAAGAAATAATTCTGTGAGATAATATGGGAATGAAGCATGGAGCCTTTCCAGGGGAGCATTAAAGACTTTATATGGAGGTGACCCGCATGCTATGAGCCTGGGAGTTTGGGTCACATTATTTGTCCCTTAAAAGTTTGTTTCAAGAAAGAATGCAAACAGCTTTCAGAGAATCCTGGGAAACTGGCTTAGTCAATGTAAGCGCTGGTGGGTGATTCAGTTTTGGTGGAGAGTCAGTCAGAACGCTTGAGTATGGAGTCCAAAGAGGTCTGGAAAGGGAAAGGGTTCTTTCCCGAGTGGTGGAGAGGGCTATTGTTATGCTCACTAGAATTGGCAAAGAAGAATTCTGCAGCATTTGTGTTGAATTATGCAGAAATCACGTCAGAGATGGTGAATAATTGAAACCACTCTAAAGGAAGTTTGTTTTTCCTTCTTGCGATGCACATATGATGAGGACACGGAAAATCTTTTCCTGGTTAAATTTGCTTCATTTCCCATATGAGATTTGTCATAGAAAATAACCCTTTCTCAGACGACAATATCCTGTATGCTAAACACAGTGAGTACCGTCTGAACGTTAGGCAGCTGGTCTCACTGGAGGGTCACTCAGTTTTTCCTTTGATGAAGATCACAAAACACAATAAAATAACACTCATGAGCAAACACCGTGAATGTTTAGATGGTATGATGGCTAAAGATACGTTTATTAATATAAAGAAATGGATGTTAAAGATGCTGATTAGTTACTATGGCAATGACTCTTCTCACAATGCCAAGTTTCCCTATTTACCTTTATTACAACTCATCTTGCTATCAAATGACAAGAAAATGTAAGTCATATTTTAATAACAATGGTAAATGCTATTTCCAACTGCTTTCTTCATTTATTTACATGCAGTAAAAATCACTCATTTTGATTGTAAAATTCAGTGATTTTAATAAATATATGGAATTGCATAATAGCCACCAGAATCTGACTTCAGAAAACAACTCCAGCCCCACAGATTCCACATGCTCAGTTGCAATCATCAACCCTGGCACCCACAGACTACTTTCTGACTCCATAAATTTGCCTTCAACAGATACATGGTGCAAGCTCAACCTATAATATCTAATAATAGTATAAATACATGATATGATCTGTAAGACCTTTAAATGTTAATGTCATATATCAAACCTATAAGGGAGACACTTCCTTTCATCATTTTATATGTAAAAAGACATTGAGGCACAAGAAGGTGACAGAGCTTGCAAAACACTGTGCTGTGGATCATGTGCATCACAGCTTGAGTTATCGGTCTCCAGAGTCATGCTTGTACATCCCAGAGTTCTCAGGGTTCCCTCTTGAACAGTCACAACCCTTCAAAAATGATGATTAGGAAGTGAAGAGCTCCAACTTTGCTCTTGTAGCATATTTATGCGAAAAGAATTGCAGCCATTCCCTACAGAGAACCAGAGATTCAGAATGATCCTTGATTTCTATTAAACACAGATGACGTTGAGTTAGATGAACTGGCTCATGTGTATATGCACTTATATTAAGTTGAATATAAGTGGTTTTATTTGTTTGTATAAGCCCTGAAATGGTAGTGTATTACATATGGTTCAAGCTAGTGTACTTATTTGTGTTTAATGACAATCTTTGTTGGCTTCAAAGACTTGTTTCTTTGTAGATCAACTAAGTAAACTGGCTAATATCTATGGAAAATTTTGTTCACCTTGCTCATGCCACACTGTCTTCCTCATCATTAGACCACCAAGTCTGAAGTATTCACTGCTTTAGGGGAAAATAACACAACACATAGAGAATGAAACCGGCAGGAACAGAATACAAGTATTGGCTTTTGAAGTTGAAATGCTTAGTTCAGGGCATAGAAGAATTCTAAGAGGAAGTAGACTTGCTTTCTCTTCCTAGATTAAAGATTCCCAGTACAACAGAAGGAAAGGGGAGCAGCAGAAACCTTCTTCTGGAGGATTTATAAGCTATTGCAGAGCAAGGCAGCACCTTCCTGTCCCAGACCAACCTTGGAAAGGATGGAGGGAGAAGGAAAACAGGAACAGGGTCTGTGTTTTGGTTTCTCTCTCTCTCTCTCTCTCTCTCTCTCTCTCTCTCTCTCACACACACACACACACACACACACACACAGAGACAGACACAGACAGACACAAAGAGAGACATACACACACACACACACACACACACACACACACACACACACCCCACAAAGTATCAACAAACCCGACAACCCTCCTCCCTAGCCAGAAGCCTTAGTCTTCCTGGTGTCATATGGTTTGAATTATGTCATAGTGATAAATCATAAATCCCGTTGGTTTTTTTCTAATTCAGATTAAATTTATGGATGGCTAGAAAATATGTTCACATTAGAAAAAAGTCCTTTTGTGCCCTGAGTTTGTTACTGACATTTGTGATTGTTACATAAGAGGATTAGAATTTTGAAGTTTTAAGTATCAAATTCAGATGATCTCTTTGTTTTTTATACTGAATGAATGTTCCAGTTATTTTTTAGAGAGACGGTTGCTAAGAACTGAGTTCTGGGTTTGTCTAAGAAAAATTATATTTACATTTTATTGCTAAAATGTCAGGTACTTATGAAGTACTTAAAGAAAGATTTAAGATACCAGAGAAAAAAAACATGTTTCAGATCATTTTGGATTTTGTAAATCAAGTGTATGTGAGATAGGGTTATATATGTAAATCAGACAGTCGATTTGGGTTGTGTTTATATAGTTATTTATAACTTTAATTTCTATTTGTGGTGACTTAGACATGTTTACAGATAAAATAAGCTCCTGATATGTAAGATGATGGATTAATGTACCAAGTCAGAGAAAGTAACATGAGTTTTACTTGGGCAAGCTGAGGCTGAAGAATTCACAGAAGTGATATAATTTTGAGGTGACAGATATGATTTCACCATCATATGAGCTGGAGTCCTGAACTGAGTCAAAAGGAGAATACAAGCTGAGCAATGGCACTCATTCTAAACATTGAACAATATTGTTTTGTATATATAAAATATGAGGGGAGATCTCATGATTGCTTATTCTTCCCACAATAATGTTATCTTTAAAAGAGACCCTAAGACTTCTTCATATATTTAGAAGCTAAAATAAAATAACTCAAGGGCATTTAAAAGGTAAATAAAGTTATTACACTTCTATGAATAAAAATTATAGGGTAGAGTTATAGTGACTTGTTTTAGTGAGGGTCTGACATGTTCACACTGGCCTTAAACTCACTCTGTAGCCTTGTGTCTTTCCTCAAACTTATCACCTTCCAGCCTTAGTTTTCAAAGGCTGGAAATACAAATATGTACAAAGTCTGGCACTTAAAGTGATTTTAAAGAAATTTTGTAACACTAAATACTTACATTTAAAAAATAGTAAAAAGTGTAAAATGATGAGCTATATGACCAACACAAGTTATAAAATGACATGTAAGAACCCATAGAATAAAACAGTAAAACCAAATACTGAGGTGGGGGCTGGGGATGTAGCTGAGTTGGCAGTGTGCTTGCTTGGCATACCACACAGCCCTGGGTTTGATCATAGCACGAAGTAAACAAAGACCCACCCCTTGGTCCAATTGGAGCTGGCAGAGTCTGTGTCTCAGGGAGCAGCTGCTGCCTCGGAGGATGGGTGGGTTTGGTGGGTTGAGTGGGGCTTGTTGTGTGCAGGGTCCCATGGAGCGGGGAGGTGGTCAGGCCCGCCTGCAGGAGTCCTGCCTGCTGGCCTGCACCTGGGGCTGCAATGAGTGGGGTATGGGGGCACTGGTTGTGCCCCTGGGCCTAAAGCCCAGAGGCTGGGGTGATTGCCTAGGGAGAACAAAGACTCACCTTTTGGTCCAATCAGAGCTGGCAGAGTCTGTGTAGGTGTTTTTTTTCTTGAATGTATGTCTGTTCAACATATGTGTACAGTGCCTACAGAGGCCATTAGAGGGCACCAGATCTCCTGAATCTGGAGTTATCTATGGCTGTTAGCTGCCACAGCGGGTACTGGGAATCGAACTGGGTTTTCTGGAAGAGCAGCCAGTGCTCTTAACCATGGAGCTATTGCTCCAGCCCTTCCACTAAAACAATAAAAATGTTTTTATTAACTCTTTGAGATCCACTAAAACAATAGTAATGTTTTTATTAACTCTTTGAGAATTCTATCAATATATCTTGACCATATTCATCCCGTCCCCATCTCCTTGCCCAATCAACTTCATGTTCTTTCTTTCTTCCTCCCTATCAAGTCCAATTTACATTGCCCAAATAATCTTTGGTGTGAGGCCTGCCCTGGAGTATGACTGACCTACCAGTGGTCACAGCACTGAAGAAATCTGATTTTTCTTCTCCTAGCAGCTATTAAACGCCTAGGGAACTTCATACTCACCTACTTGCCTTCATGTTGGGATTTTCTGTGGCTTGAATTTTCAGTTTTTGTGCATATGTTCAGAGCTGCTGTGAGTTCAGATGGGTAAGTAACCTGCTGTGTCCAGGAAATACTGTTTCCTTGACGTTGTTTACCACCTCTGGGTTTTACAACCTTTCCACACCTTCTTCCATGAATATCCCTGAGTCTTGGGGAAATGGTTGAGCACTAGGAGTCTCTTACTCTCCTCGTAGTGACCGGCTTATGAGTCTCTGTGCTAATTGCCCATCTACTGAAGGCAGAAGCTGCTTTGATGAGAGCTGAAAGGTGTCCTGATACGTGGGTGTAGAAATAGGTTGTTAGGGGTTGTTTTAATACTATGTCTCCTTTAGTAGAATAATAAATAGTAGTAGGTTCTCTTCTAGGGTCTGTGCCTAGTCATAGTTTTCTTGGCTCTGTTAATGGTGCCAGTTATGGGCTCCATCTCCTGGAGTGGGCCTTAAATCCAATTAGAAAGAAGTGGATATCCTATTTGAAGTACTGTTTCTTGAATGTTTGGTAGACTTCATGCCACTATTCCTTAGTGGGCATGTCTTGCCAGATGAGTGATTATCGTAGCTGGTTGGGTTCACATGACTGAGATTGATGATTACTCTTCTCCCTCAGATAGTATTCCTATCACCTTCCAGGACCATGAAAGCCAGCCAGGAGGGATGAAGCTTTCTGATTAGCAGCCACTTACACTTTTCCGTGTTTGTGATTCATGCATGTGTTGTTTGCAGCAATGGGGTCTCCTCCTCAGTTTCTGGGAGGTGACTAAGAGTAATGGCAATAACCTGTAGTGTTTATGGGTCTATGGGGACCCATTGGCCAGAAGCTCAGAAGGATACAACCCATCCTGACACTAGGCTTGTTATTTGCTAGCATGTGGTGTCGAGTTGGGGGAATGTGGTCCTGTTATAGGGCAACCCCATTTAAACTCTCATTATAGAAACACTTATGAAGTATTTTAGGAAGCTTATACATTAGTAGTTTAACCATGGCTTTTTCAAATGTCTTTCGTGTTTGTTATTCCTCCTCATATTTGCCCCTCTACCCTGTTCTCCTACTCCCCGCCCTATTTAATTCTTTCTGTCCCACAATTCTCCTTTCCTCCTCTATAATGCTATACTTTAATTGAAAGATATCCCCCACCTCCATGGCCGCCTAATACTTTCCTAACCTATATGTTTATTAATAATGAAACACAAATATCTAAACATTTAAAACTAACATCCACATGTGATAGAAAATGTGATGTTTGTCTTTCTGGGTCTAGGTTTCCAGTTCTATTCAAGGACAGTTTTGATCTTGTGGCCATTCACCTGCCTCAGCCTCTCAAGTGCTGTTGTAATTGCTAGTGTTAGCTACCAGCCCAATTCCTTTTTCACTATAGTGAAGCAAATTTGAAGAATGTTTAAAGCTAGTGTAACCATTTTATCCAACAATTGTAATGAAATTACAACACATTTAAGATTAAGATTACAAGTGAATTAACTATTAGGGACAAATACATTTATGATCTGAAAGAAAGTCTGGTGTGGGAAGATGTGGTTTGTATTTCTCCCTTAGTGGTGACCTCAAGTTTGAGCATCTCTGTGTTCAGAGACTGGTACAGAAATCTGTCATCTTTTGTGACCAATCTTTCAAAGGCCATATAAATCTAAATGTTATGTTACAAGTTATAAAACAAAGTCACAGAGAGGTCATATAATTTGATTAAGGTCACACAGTCAATGAGCAGCACAGTTGAGACCACAAATCTGTGACTTTTACTCTAGTAATTTTGGTAAATGATTCTCTTTCATATTCTTATATTCTTGGAGGGCTGGTGTATTTCAGTGTATAAATTTATTTTGAATTTGTAAACTTTCTGCCTCTTAAAATAATGACAGTGTCTCATGTACTCTCAGACTGGACTCATTATTGTAATGTACCAGAGGATAGCCTTGAACTTCTGATCCTGAAGACTCTACCTCCCCAGTATTTGAATTCCAGGCATGCTGCACTGTAGTCAGACTTTCTTTGGACTGCGAGCTCCCAAATAACGACACAGAGACTTCTTATTAATTACGAAAACTTGGCCTTAGCTTAGGCTTAACCCATCTATATTAATCCTTGCTCTGCCACGTGGCTCACTAGCTGTCCTCAGTACCATGTCTGGCTGGTGAACCCCACCTCTCTTCTACCCAGAGTTCCTATCTCTGCCCAGAAGTCCTGCCTATCCTCTCCTGCCTAGCTATTGGACGTTCAGCTCTTTTTTTTTCTTTCTTTTTTTTTTAATTTTTTTCAGAGCTGAGGACCGAACCCAGGGCCTTGCACTTGCTAGGCAAGCACTCTACCACTGAGCTAAATCCCCAACCCCGGACGTTCAGCTCTTTAGTAAGCCAATCAGAAGGTGCTTTGGCAGAGACACATCTTCACAGTGTACAAAAAGATTATCCCACAACACGCCACCACCAGGGGTGGTGCATATGCGATGCTGCATATGGAATCCAGGGTTCTATGCATTTTAGGTAATCACTCCACCAACTGAGCTGCATTTCCACTCCTGTGTCTTTCTTTTAAAATTGTGATTACTAGCTAATTTATCATTTGAAGATTTGTTTTCATAAAAGTCTTCAAAGGTAACCTTTCTTGGGTAATATTCTTCTGAGAATTTATGTTTTATAATAGAAAGAAAAATTGTATGCATTTTGTTTCCATTCAAAATCTTCCAGAATTCATAAATGGAATCACTAAGAATATTTATAGGGGAAGGGGAGGACTGAAGATTGCTTATGTCCATCAACTTGAGAGTTCAAGATATGCCTGTGATCCACTAGGTGTCACTGTGCGCCATTGTAAATTGATGGGCATTGTAATTGAAGGTCAGGGTTTCACCCTTGACCTTCCAGAGCTATGCTATGGAAAAGAAGCTAGGAATTAACACTGCATAGCTATTGTCATACTTCCTGAAGTAGGGACTCTAATCCTGTGCTGTGACTTTAGTGAGCGAAACAGCGGAGCTGGTCAACATTAAATAACGACAACACTTGTCGTATCTGCAGATTTCACAGGCCATGCTGCTTATTCACAGAGGGAAGGCAGGGGAGACCCAAGATCTACATGGATGGGTGCAGTTTGAGAGTGGAGGAAGTGACAGCATGGCAGACGCTGCGATTGTGGTGCTTGGAAGAGGTGTTAACTGGCCCCCTTCCTCCTTTCTTTCCCCACATGTCTTTTGCAGCACTATGCCCGAACTTACTCGAAGGGGTGTTTCAGTTAAGTAAATTAATTTATCATTTACTGGGAATGTTTAAAAGTTTTCAGAATGATCTTCAGAATTGACTTAAACATTTACCTGGTTTAGAACAGAGGGAAAAAAGACAGACAAGGACATTTTTGGGTTCTCACAACATGTAAGTTAAAAATCGAGTATGTTTCAGACTACTTTTTTTCCTAATACATGGACAAATGCATAGTACCTGTCAATCATTTGTCAGTCAGAAGTTAGTTACACGAAAAAGAGGGACTTCGCATTTCTTCCAGTGGGAGGTGCTGGGGTGGCAGTTGCGCCTATTTCCAGGGAAACATCTGGTTCTGTGGCATCTAGTGACAGCAGGTGGTAGCCAGGGGCTTAGGTGTGAACATTACAACTGTGGTCCTTGTACCAAGGCTAGTGGTAGTAGCAACTGTGTGGATGCTTTTGCAACAAGGTTTAGGATGGAGTTTCTAACTCTCTAGATTTACCAGAGGGGATGAAGACTAACCATCAGCTTCTAATGCATAAGCTATGGTCATTTAGATTCTTGTTTTGTGTTATCATTACTGTAATATTCAAGTATTCTGACTTACATGCTTCTAGTTTTCAATGCAGAAAAACAATGACCCTTATCTGTGATAAAACATGACGTATACCTCGTCCTCACTTCTAAGATTATCACAGATTTTCTCTTTGTTTCCAGTAAGGATGTAGAGAAATAGTATTAGGTGCTTCAGCAGTTGTTGTGGTGGTGGTGGTGTGTGTGTGCTCGCACAAAGATGTGTGTATCTATGTGTGTGTGCATAAGTGAATGTGTGTATGCACTTGTGTATGAACATGTGTGTGTGTATCACACATGTGTTTACTCATGTGTGTGCAGGAACTCATGTGTGTATGCTTGTGTGTACACGTGTGTGTGTGTGTGTGTGTGTGTGTGTGTTGCATCATATGGTCATGTATCATTTCTGACCTCTTCCAGAGAGCACACACAGGTCAACGATACTTGCAGCATAAGGAGTGCACAGGCATGGAGAACTGGGTACTGGGCCTTCAGTGGTAGTTAAGTTTCTGCTAGTAATAGATCTGTTGGTAAAGCATCTAAGTCTGAGGTCTGAATTTAAAATCTGATTTCCCATTTTACTTTGGTTTATTTACACATTGTGTTGTTGTTTGAGATTGAGATGTTTCCCATGGCATTTTGGTTAAGAGCCTAGGGTTTGGCAGACCTGAGGTAAAGACCCGCTGCTGCCGTTGCTTATCACGTGACCTCTAGTACCAGTCACTTAAATACACAGAAAGATGAACTTTTTTCTACATGAGTGATCTTCAAATTGTCCTCCTTGTGAAAAGTAAGCAAGATGGGGGATGAAGCTCAGTAAGCCCATCAACACCTCTTCAAGCACCTGGATTCCCCGAAGCCACTGATTTTTTTCTAATATTCATCGTGTGCTACCAGTTCATGGTTTTTGCTTGCTCCTCATTCTACCTGAAGTATCGTTATCATAAACACACAAAGTTTACCTCTTCACTTTCTTCAGGTTCCAGTTAACTAGACTTAGAAACAAAAATCCCAAATGGCTTTCTTATTTTGAGGTATTTTTTATATCTAATTATTTGTGTGTGTATGTATACCATACAAGCCTACCAAGGACTGTGTGAGGAGGCCAGAGGGCATCTTGAGGGAGTTGGTTCTCTCTTGAACTCAAGTCATCAGGCTTAGCAGCAAACATCTCTGCCCATTGTGTCATCTCTCAGTCCTATTTTGAGGGATTTAAAATTGAAAAATAATTCACACTGAAATCACATATTTGCCGTGTAAGTGCTTAGTTTCTAACAATGACTTATATGTATTTCTTTTATATTTGGAAAAGGATAAGACACCGCCTTATGTAGTATAGACCATAGGTCAGAGATTCTCAACCTGCGACCACTTTGGGGTCTAACATCCCTTTCACAGGGATCACCTAAGATCCTCGGGAAACCCAGATAATTGCATTATGATTCATAACAGCAGCAAAATTTACAGTGATGAAGTAGCAATGAAAATAATTTTATAGTTGGGGGTCACCACAACATGAGGAGCTGTATCAAAGGGTCACAGCATTAGGAAGGTTGAGAGCCACTGTCATAGATACTATAATGTCCCTTATGCCATCAGAGTCTTTTTCTCAACACTCTTTGTAAACCTCCCTGCCTCCACAATCTATGCCTTTAACCTTGGCTGCTTTTCAATTTATTACTTATTGTTAATTGATGACCCTCCCATCCTTCCCTTCCTCATTTTCTCTCTAGTCTTATTAAAGCCCGTCTGTCCCAGTAATACAAATCATCAAGCTGTTTAGGGTCATAGGGCTTTGAAATTGTATGTTTGGGATTTGAACTTAGATCTGTCTTACTCCAGGTTGGGAACATTATATGACATTCAAAAGATCTTTTAGCCACTCTAGCTGAACCCATGTCTATCTGACTTTGAGCATGTTTTCTCCATCGGTTTTGTAAACTGCTGAGTGGCAGAGAGCACACATCCTCTGTGCGTTGTTACCAGACACACAGCTTAGGTTAGGAATCTAGAGGGCTATTAAAACTACTGTTCAGTATGAATGCTTTCATTCAATTGGAGTTAAAAACAATGTTAGTTCATTGCCATTGAAGAAGCTCTCTCTGGAAACATTCCATGTTTATTAGTTAAGTAAGGTATATCGAGATAACTGACTACCTCATTTTAATTTTTGTAGATTTAAGGAGTGAGACATCCATGCCCATTTCACTCTCCTGTGTTTTCAAAGTCGCCATAGTAGAAGTGGGTTTTGGAATCATCAACAGAAGAAAAACAACTGAACCAAAAGGATATGACAATTAAGAGTGTCATACATCTCTACATCACCACAAGGACAGTGACTCTGATGTGTGGAGCTGGATGTCACTGAAAAGCACAATTACTGATTAAAAATAGTGGCTGTGGTCAGACATGTGAGACCACAAAGCGGAAGAAGTCTAATCTTGAACCACATGTGTTTTTTAAGAAATGTCCTAGTGCCCATTTATTTACAGCAACAGGCTTAGACATTCATTAGTAACCAAGGCCAGAGGAAGTCACTTGATATTAGTGACAGAATGGTCATTTCAAGTTGAATCAAGTAGTCTTGAATGACTTCATTCTTAGGTGGTTATATCTATTCATAAAATAATGGCTTAATTTTATAAACAATTTCATTATTTCTAAGATGTGTTACTTAATACATTTTCACAATATATTAAAAAAGTATTTTATTATTATTATAAATTATACGTGATGAAATAAACTCAGAGAGGTTAAATAATTGATCCTAGGTCACATAGCTGTTGGTGGAATTCAGGGTCAATTTAGTATTTTAATCAAAGGCTTAGAAAAGTGTTTTGGAATATAGATGGATATCACTAGAAAGCATTATCTAGGTCTATTTCTTTGTATGTAGTCTGTAGTTTGTAGAAATAAAATACATCTCAAAATTCATTGTCTGAAGTTCATAGAACTATACTATTATAAAGTCGTATGTCATGGAAATCCAACTTGTCCATTTTATTTTCTTCTGCATTCTGATGATAGTTATTTTCTATTAATTTGTTAAAATAAAAATATATCATTTCACATTTTAAATAAAAACATTAGTTAACATAATTTGTAGAAGTTTGATCACATTGAAGCCATGTTGTTTATAATGTATAAGAAAATTATAACAACATATATTCAGCATTATAACCTCTTGAGGAAGACAATAACTAGAAATCACCCCAAATCTGTTAACATTATACAGTATATACCCGATTCTTCATAATTTATCTTCAGTCTACTTAATGCCCACTTTCTAAAATATACCAAAAAACAGAATAGAATTTCTATTGAAAAATAGAAGTTGGAGACCAGACTTTTTCTGCATTTTTTGGCATCAAGCAAATGCATTTGACCCTCCCCGTCTTTTTTCTACCTCTCCAGTTATCTATAGCTATTCCGGTTAAATTTACGGTCTAAAATTTTATAATTTGTCTTATGAAAATATGGCAAAGTTTCCTATTTTGATGTTAGAGGTGTTAAAATGTTAATTCATGCCGAAGTCAAATATTTGCCGTATAAGAAGAGTTGTCATACCCTTGGGGGAATAGAGAAGGGTAAGACATAGTGATGCGATATATTGATGTAGCTGCTGTCATGCAGAGATGAAACACTGCTGAACACTAGGCTGTTCTTGGTGAACTAGAACTTAAACTGAGATTTGAAGTCTAGATTTGGCTTCAAATAAGAGAGGTGGAGCAACTAAAAAGGAGGAACAGGAAGAGTTACAGGAAGAGAATGGAATGGATATCATGGAACCTACAACAAGAGGCTGGGATTCTGATGGCTGACTGCTGCAGGCTACAGACTTCAAGGGGTTAAGATCAGTAGGCTTGAGTCTCTGTAACTTTGAGAACACGGAATTATGGTCATCTGAGAACTGGACATGGTCAGTGTGTAAAACCAGGATGTTTGACTGTTGGGAGCCAAGTGTGTCCGAGAGGTGTGAGTGAAATTGGAGAGAAGCTACCAAGAGAACTGCACACAGTAGACAATAAACAAATGCAGGAAGATAAGAAATTAGTGAGGTCATTTACAGAGAGCTGGTATTAAGTAGGATACATGGGTCTAATAAAATGTAAACTGAAATCAGTACACGATGCTAGTGATTGTGAAAACAGTTAATCGGTTTCAAGAAAAGCATTCGTCAGCAGACTTCAACATCTTGTGAGTAAATAGCCGATAAAGGGGTGTATCTCCCCTCATAATCTGATTTAGGCATCGTGCTGCACAGAGCTTGGAGGCAGAGTTGAATATGTGAATGTGGATCCTGGAGCACTAAGGGTGTCAGGGAAACCAAACCTGCCATTCCCCAGGTCTGAGCTTGAGAGTGGACTTGAGAGGAAAGGACTGCTGGACATGAACACTTAGGAACAGGTAGACACATTCAGTCTCGGTGTGACTGGTGTAAGGGGGTCAAGAGAGAGAGAGAGAGAGAGAGAGAGAGAGAGAGAGAGACCAGGCCCAGGTGGGACCGGTAATATTTTGAAGCAGTCCTTCAGTGTGAAGTCCCAGGCACCCTGACTTTACTTGGGAGGCAGTTTCCAAAAGGCTGTGGGGGCAGAAGTTCAGTGTCACAGGCAGAACTTCAAGAATGGCATTAACTGAATTAGAAGGTAGGGCACCATTTTTAAGAGAATGCCTGGATGAAATTGAAATCAGTATACGGTGCACCATCAGAGAGAAACTCAGGGTGTCATTTATATTGAATAGGAGAGCCACTTGACCATTTTTATTTCCACATAAAAGCTCATGGGAAACATTTATGTGCTTTTAGGGCCAAGCAGAGTAGTCCTTCTGAGCAATTCTGTCTTTTGTAGGTTAGGGACACATTTTATTGAGAGATCCATGAGGGTTTTGCTTCCTTTCTGTTGCTGTGATTAAAAACACGCTGACCAAAAGCAACTAAGAGGGGGTGCATTCTGCTTATGCTTTCACTTCCACGTCACAGTCCGTCATTGAGGGAAATCAGGGCAGGCTCTCAGTTAGGACCTCGACACAGAAACCACTGAGTCACACTGCTTGCTGACTCATCCTCAGCCATCTTTCTTATGGAGTCCTAGGTTCCCCAGGCTAGGGATAGTACTACCCCAGTGGGCTGGGCTGCCCTACATCAGTGCACAATTAAGACAACCCTCCACAGACATACCCAGAGGCCAAGCTAATGGACATTTACTCAGTCAAGACTTTCTTCTCTGCAGGTTATGTCAAGTAGACCATTGAAGCTAACTAGGACAATGAGTCATCCTCATCTCCACTTTGTCCTTACTGAACAAATTTAAAGGTTAACTATAGTGGTATTCTATTTGTACTGAAATGTGATTTTATTTGTATGTTAATAAATAAAGTTGCCTAGGAGTCAGAGCTATTAGCAAGCCATATTGAGAGCCGGGCATGGTGGCACACGCCTTTAATCCCAGCACTTGGTAAGCAGAACTAGGCAGATCTCTGTGTGTTCAAGGATATAGCCAGCATTGGAGACACACGCCTTTAATCTCAATACCAACCATAGAAGACCTGGAGGTCTGTACAGACAGGCGTGACGACGCAGTCACGTAGTTGGGTTTACGACCAATGAGAAGGCAGAACAGAACTCTATTTAAAGGCAAACGCACAGGAAGTAGCTCCCTTTTCGGAGAGGTCTCTTGGCGGAAGAAGCTGGCTGGCGGCAGGTGGTAAGGCTCTTAGCTCTGACCTCTTGGGCTTTTATCTTTACCTTGGCTCTGTGTTTCTAATTTAATAAGATGGTTGGTTACATCTACAGTTAACTTTGACCAAAACATAGGGAATTTATGGCTTCTTATGGGATACATTTCTAAGTTTCTTTCTTGGTTCTGCCTTACAGCCTTTGTCTTGTTTCCATGCCTTATTACCTCCCCTCTCCACTTTTTCTCTTTCCTTTTCTTCCCTTGTGTAAGTTTATATTTCATTTATCATACTTTCTACAGTGAGATATGGATAGAAATACACTACATTTATTACCTATGCTAAGTGCATTGCCTGTTGTAGGAAAAAAAATACCACCTGCTAAGTGGATGAACTAGATTAAGCTTAGATTACAGAGAGAGAGAAGCTTACCCTGTATAGGGTGATATGATATGGATTAGCAATACTTTAGGCAAAATCAGTAAGGACAGGAAATAGGACAACGTAGGTATTTGTTCTAACCAGGATCTGGTGGACAGAATTGAAACAAAAGTTAGAACCAGAAATAAAGCAGCTTTGTGGGAAAACATTTTCTAATTGCCCATCATCCTCCTTGGGTCTGTTGTTCTTGACTTGGTGTAGAAGGGGCTGTGTTTTGGAGGAGAAGGGTAAAGATTCATTTATACCAACAGTATTTCCTTGGAGATTCCTCTGTGGAGGATGGTGCTTACAGAGGCCACTTTCTCTAAAAATAAATGTTCAATTTTCAGTTCCGTTTTTCAGCATGACCACTTACTTCAAGTCTAGTCTTTTTTTAGGGATGTATCAGTACTGACACTGTGGACAGTGCATGGGTGGGCAGGGGCATCTTGGGTGAAATGAGTGTCAAGAGTAAGTGTTTACTGGTAAGAAGTGGAAACTTTCTCCGAGCTTTTTGAAATATGCAGTGCATTGTTATTATCTGTAGCCACCCTATAGTTAGATATGCTTCTGTTGATTCAATTATACTTAAATTGCAAAATATATGCATGTATTAAAACATAACATGATACCTCATAAATGAATACAATTATGCTATATATCAGCTAAAATTTTAATTAAGTGAAAACAAAAAACAGGCAATGATATTAATTAACCTGGGATATAAACTCAAGAACACTAGGCAGTACTAAATTCAGATCTTGTATTCAGATTCAAAACAACGGAGAAGTATGTTTCTTCAAGAAGTGGTATGAAAATGAGCAAGACTTTTATACCGTAGTCTGAAAACATGTGACTAAATGAGAAAGGACTATCCACAAACAACATGGTCAGAAGAGAAGGTAGCCTGAGTGAAAAGAATGTCTTTGTATTTTGCTAGATTCTTCTGTTCCCCATCTTTGTCACACTCTTATTGGGATTTGACTAACGAGACACTTGCTAGAGACAGTGACACCAGTGGAACAGGCTTTGAGACCAGGGTGGCCACAAGATTTGGGGTTGTTAATTCAGTGAAGAGCAGATCCATGCCCATCTGCAGTACTGTGTGGAAGAGTAATTTTACGTATTTTGGAAATCTCTGGGGAATATACCAGGATCAGTAGGCATTAAACAAAGAAGTGGTTATGGGGAATCAGTTGCAGTGGAATTGTAGGTGCCGGTGAAAGGGGATGAACAAAGACAAGCACAGTTTCTGCACTGAACAAGTGAGGTTGAGGTTGAGACATTAAAATGAAAGGCATGCTGGAGGGGGCTCACCTGTGATGGAAAGGATGCATGTAACAGAGCAACCCACCAGTAGACATTACAGGGGTGGGCATAGAGTTTTCAACCATTATTATTGTACATATTTAAAGTGTACTTTCCAGTCTCTAGTTTCCATTCTGAGGAAAGGACGCCTTGTCTTTAATATCTGTACTGGTGGCTATAAGAGGTCACAGTCAGAGTATGAGAAGCTCTTAGAATTTCCTACAAGTTTAGAAGTGTATGCATGTTACTAATACTGTCTGTTGTCAATTTATGATTTATTGGGATTACATACAGGTTTTGAAATTAATGTTTTAACACATGAAATAAGCAACCACTAGCCTTAGGTACTTCCTTTTAGTCAGTGACTAAATAGTCTTATTTATAAAATGTGCCCTGTGGGTGGAAGTAAAAAAAGAATCTGAGAAGGAAAGAGGTGTGGTTAACACCCCTGAAAAGATCATCGCCTTCCTTTGGTTTTTAATGAACTCAAGGGGAAAAGATGTCTCATCTGGGGTCCTTTGTTCTCCCCAGAAGTTTCTCAATGGCTGGTACTCTCTTACCTTTTGAAAAACCACAGAAAAAAAGGAAAGAGTCATGCTGTTTATGGTTACATCCTTGAGCAATGAGAGCAATGGTGGTCATTTGGGGTAGTTCCTTATGACCTCATGTCTCTCATCTGCCTGATATCTCAGGAAGCTGTCTGGCTACTGAATACATTCAACAAGAAAACTTTTTCTAGATTATGTGACAAGAAAGACAGGTTTGACTAATTAAACTGCAGAAAAAGTCAAAGAAGTTTGTAAACAAATGAAAAAGAGGTAAAGCTCCACTCCCCAACCCCCAGGCAAAGAACCTGTATTGTAGTCCTCGCTTGTTCAGAGTGTGGTGGGTGAATCAGAGTGGGTCCCTCCCCCCATCTCTCAGAGCCTTTATTTTCTGGGGTACATAGTAACAGGCTTTGGACTGGACCCTCTCCCAAAGTCCCTCTTTGTCTTCTTTGTGTCTTGTTCCAGGTTATAACAATGCTCTCCAGTGGTTTCTGTCAATATCAGTAAATAATCTAGGAACAGTTCACAAAAAGTCTGTCTTCAAATACTTCTGTTTCTAGTAAAATATCAGATTTTTAAAATAGGATTGTATATTTTTCTTATCTATATCCAAAATCTTCTTTTTCTGTCAGCATTAATAGAAAAAAAGTATATGAAAGTAAGTAAAGCCACTTGCATCATATAAACTATGCTGAAGCTTATCCACAGCCTGTAGCAAGCATACGGTTATATGGTTAATGTGGGTTAGAACCAAGTTTTCTATTTCGATTTCTGAACACTTTCTGGAATGAATACTTGTGGGAAACTATTAATTATTGGTGCAATTATGCTATCTATTCCTAAGACAACTACTCACTTCTCTGTGTTTCTTATCACTCACAACAGTGTCCTTCTGTGTACTCTTAATGGAGAAAAGATGGCCTCATCATATCCTTTATGTGTCTTCCCTTTGAATTTAACATACCTGCTTGGCAAAGAGAAATAAATGGCAGTGGTGGCCTTTTACAGGCAGCTGGGTAATGCCATTTCCTTAGTGATGTGAGAATCCACTGGAGAGGTTGCTTACCACCTCTGTCTGATACTCATGCTTCCTCAAAATGAAATAAGAAAAATACCTCACTGACAGGATGTGTGTGTCACAGGTGCACAGGAACTGCCCCTTCCTGTGGAGCGGTGTCCTATTCACACCCCAGGAAGGCTGCATTCCTGTGTAGGAACACTCACCGGTAGGAACGCAGGGCTCGAGGCAGATCTAAGGATGCCACGCCTCCACTGAAGCCTCACAAAATTCTAGGTGGTTACCCACTCCTCGTTGTCTACCTTTTTTGAGAATATAATACATTATTTCTCCTTATTTTCTTAATTTTTAGGTCAGTGCTAAAGTCACGGGTCATCATGATAATACTACGCCTGTATGTTAATTCCTTTCTTCTTATATATTTCCCTTCTCCACAGGCATCCTTGTCCACTCCCCATGCCTCTCTTGCCAGTTTCCTTCCTGTTTTCCTTTTCTAACCTGTATGATTTGAATCACCTCCTGGGGAATCAAGCTAAACATTCAGCAATTTATCTGGAATGGGGTAGGACAGGGTCTGAACACCAGACATAAAGTAGAAGAGGAAGGTAAGATTTGTGGGACCAGGAAGCTGTGTCTTCCAGAGCCAGGTTGAATGATTTCAAATCCTGTTTCCATTTGATAGCAGGGTGAACTTGGACAAATTACTTACTTGCCAAACATCAGTCCACTTGTATTGGTTAAAATATTAAGGCAACTCCACGTAGTTGAAAGGGAGGTTTATTTTGTGGGGTAACTTACAAGTAAAAGGATAGGTTACAGGGTCTGGGACAGGTGTAGCGCAGTCCGGCGGTGTTCTCTGGAGAACTCTTCTGGGTCTACCTCCAGCATCCAGGGTCCAGGAGCCAAGCAAGCCGGTACATCCGCATCTCAGGTCTTCAGGGTCCTCTCTTGGCCCCGCCTTGGAGGCGTGACAGTTACCAAAGTCTCAATGGGGGTTGGAACTTCCAGATCAAATCTGGAATGGCTCCCCACTACATCTCCCCCTTTTGTCTAAATAAGAAGGTTCTAACTTAATACAAGACTATATACAAAGGAATGGTTATCAAATATTGTCCAGGAGTAATGAGGGAAAATGACCTAGATAAGATCGAACTACAACCAATGCGAACAATATCAAGGAAGAAACACATACTAAAACCCAGAGCAGTCTAGAGCATAGGTAAATGGCATGTTACAAAGATCATTCCAAAAGGTGTCCTATTCTAAAGAACCTGAATCTAATACTTAATATGTTCTATCTAAGTGTATATATATATATACATATATATATACATATATATATATATACACACACACACACACGCACACTAAGTTGTAACTATAACTGCTAGTCTTCAATTCCATCAAAGACCTGAGAAAGAATATGATGGTACCTGAGAAATGGTAGATGGATACAAGCAACTTTCAGGAATCTTGTAAGAGTAGACAGAGACAGCTGGCAACCTGGATAGCCACCTAATGTTTCTCAACATTGTTGATAGAGCATGAGATTCTTAATCTCAGGGTTGTGGGTTTGTGCCCCATGTTGGGCGCTAGATATTGGTTAAAATATTAAGGCAACTCCACGTAGTTAAAAGGGAGGTTTATTTTGTGGGGTAACTTACAAGTGAAGGGATAGGTTACAGGGTCTGGGAAAGGTGTAGCACAGTCCGGCGGTGTTCTCTGGAGAACTCTGCTAGGTCTACCTCCAGCATCCAGGGTCCAGAAACCAAGAGAGCCAGTACATCTGGATCTCGGGTCTTCAGAGCCCTCTCTTGGCCCCACCTTGTAGGCATGACAGTTACCGAAGCCTCAATGGGGGTTGGAACTTCCAGATCAAAACTGGAATGGCTACCTACTACGCACTTGGACAATGGTTTAAAAGGAAACTCTGGACCTAAAGTGTTTTGAGTGAAGGGTGAAACCACTGGCAAAGCCTTCAGAGTGGTGCCTGGAACATGGCCGGTAGCAGAGAGACAGGACGCGCACTTACAGCTCCCAGTCTCCAATGTCGTAACCTTGGCGTATGAAAATAAACTACAGGGAGCAGAATACAGTGCATCTGAACTGTGGAGTGGGCTCACTGTGCCGCCTGCTTTGTGCTCTGGTGGATGTCGCTTTGCTTTTGTAGCACACAGGAAATGAGCTCTGAGTGATCTCCAGAGCTTCTTCCAAGTCTACATGGCTGTAGCTCTTGGACTCTATAAGGAACCCATAATTAGCATCTCTGTTTACATTATCTTTCTTGTGACTTTCTCTTTACAGTGTGGGGGATTTCCCCTTGGATAAGGAATGTCTGAGCACATTTTAAAAGTCACAAAGCCGGGAAGCTCCTTCGGGCTGGTTATTTCGCTAAAGGCATTTGTCACCCCAGTAACCGTGTGGAGTTTTGCAATACAAAGTCTGTAAAACCAGTTTGCGGTTAACTTTCTACAGGCTGGGCACTAAGCAACTAGCTTCCCTTGCCATCGTTTATTTGATGCACACATCCTTGCCAGTTAGGAATTCTTCTATTTCACTGTTGGGAAGCCTGGGGGTCAGAGATGTTAAGCAATGTGCCCAGTGTCTTATACTTGGCTGTAATGCCAGGACACAGGCTAGTTCTGACACCGACGGGCCTTCTATTCAAGTTGTCCCCACAGAAATGATAAGTATGCCATTCTTAGGAAAGCAACTTAACACTGTAGCAAATAAACAGCTAACTTACTGAGTCTGACTTAACAGGATAATCTTCTCCCCAGTGTATCTCTTGGTAGCATCGGCAGGCATTTAGTCTTGTTCAGGTAAACGGTAGCCTACTTCCACAAGGGAATTTTTATGTATACTTATGGCCATGTACCCAAAACTTAGTATAGGGCTGGAATGTAAATGACATGCAGTCAACATGCGTTAAATTACTAACATTCTAGTTGCAAATTTAGTCATTGTTTTATTTAGAAGCCATTTATTATATACGTATGACAAACAGAAGGTGCTAAGACATTGCTGTCGCTTTCTAGGGTTTCATAATTTCAGGGGAAGGGTGTGGATATGCATTTTAATGCCATATGAAGGAGTCTATTCTTCTTCAAGATGATTACTGTTCATTCTGTTCTGGTCTAAAACGTGGGCTGAGTAATAATCAGATTGTCCTTGGCATGTCTTCAGTTCCTGACTCCTTTCTTAAATTATACAATTTCCTAGATAACAAACAAATTCTTAGGTCTGTTATCAAAAAGGAACCCAGTAATTAAGTCCCTTTGCTTCTTTATCATGCTTGTACTTGGTCAGGGTGAGGCAAACTTGTGACCCATAGTATAGAATAATCTGTTTCTACTGTTTCAATTGCCTATAAAAGTTTAACTAGTAAAATACAGATCCATGAACAATCACACACACACACACACACACACACACACACACACACACACACAATTATATATATATAACAAATATATTTCTAGGGTTCATCCCCTGTTGGTTTGTATGGTTGGTAAGTTCAAAGCCTTAGGACAGGCTGGCAAGTTGGAGAGTCTCCAGGGGGAAGCCGATGCAGTAGTCTTGAGGGAAATTTCTTTATCAGTGTAAACTGATTTTGCTCTTAAGGCCTTTCAGCTGATTGGGTGAAGGCCATCTGCATCACTGAGGATAATCTCCTTTATTTAAACTTCAAGTAGTAATCATAGCTACAAACACATTTTCATACCAGCATCTTGATTAGTGTTTAACTTAATAACTGTGTACTCTAGCCTAGTCAACTCAACAAATATCAAAGTTACATCTTTTGAATGTTGCCAAAATTGTAAAGTACTTCCTTCTTCACCCTCTCTTCCTTCCCCTCTCACCATCCCTCCCCATCCCTCCCCCATTCCTTCCCTCATAAAAGCTCCTTTCATGGGTTGTTAGGTTGAGCATTCAGGCTAAATTCAAAGGGTCTGACATCTCTATAAGGTACCAGGAGATAAGCTAATGCTTTCAAGTTATACAAGGAAGTTTAAAAGAAGTACCGTTTCAGAGATTATTATAGCAAACACTTCTAGAATGTCTCTACTTCATAAAATACAACTGGGAAAACAACTTCCATTGAGATTTTATCCCCATTCCTTCCTGCCTCCTTACAATTGCTCAGTGAAGGAACTCTGAAAGCAAATGGGACTCAGGTTCAGCTGCTGCCACTTATCACCTGCAAAGGGTTTCTCTAGACCAAACAAAGGCATTTTTAACTTCTCAAATTCCTTTCCTGATTGCCTTTCAATATGAGGATGGACAGTCTTGATACCAAAACTCCAAGCTAGTTCCATGTCCATTCTAGTAAAATTTCTATGTATTCATCGATGTGTCTCTGAAAGCACGTTTTGATAATTTTATTTCAGTTCACAGCACTTGCTCTGAGAGTCCATTAGTAACTGATGCTTCTCTTGAATCTGTGTCTTCCCCTAAGTTTTAGGCAAAAATATCTCTGAAACTAGTTTTATGTCTTGTGTGTTTCAGCAACCATCCCTACTTCCTGTGGTTTCTGAGGATAAAGTGTAGTCGGAAGTTTTCTATGGTCTTGCTAGGCCCCCACAGTCCCATGGCCCACCTATAGAATAATCACTCAGAGGCTTAATATTATTTATAACTGCTCAGCCATTAGCTCAGACTTATTACTGACTAGCTTTTACACTTAAATTAATCCATAATTCTTATCTATGTTTAGCCATGTGGCTTGGTACCTTTTCTCAGTTCTGCCTTGTCATCTTGCTTCCTCTATGTCTGCCTGGTGACTCCTGACTCAGTCCTTCCTCTTCCCAGAATTCTCCTCGTCTGCTCACCCTGCCTATACTCCCTGCCTGACTATTGGCCAATCAGCATTTTATTTATCAACCAATCAGTGCAACACATATTCACAGCATACAGAATGATATCCCACAGAAATAAGGATGGGTTGGAATGCTTCCACTCTGCTTGAGTTCCTGCTTCCAAATTGTTAGATGCTTTTCTTTATCCCCTGCACCTCAGTGTATAAAATCTTACATTACTCATCAATTCAACAACAACAACAACAGAAAATTGTCTTCATTTGCACGAAGTATTCAGTAGGTACATAGATGTTACCAGGGAAATAGAAATCTGTATATGTAGCTGGGAGAGCTAATGAATTGAAGGGTTTTACATCACAACAAACCAAGCAGCCTCAAATGAATCAGCCAAACTAGCATCCCCATTGCCCCATGGTTTTCTCTCTGCTCCCATTTTTTTCTGTTTCTTCTTTTTCTTTTCTTCTGTGTGAAAAGCTTTCCCCAGAGTAGCTTGCTCATTTCTTATGTGGAGCCCCTTATCACTTCATCCTTCATTCATCTGACACCTACGACCTTAGGTTCTAATCTAATCTGAAGAACACACTGACCTTCCATCAGATACCCAGCAATTACAAGTAAACCCTAGCTTGCTGGACACAATGGGTGCCACATTGAAGATGCTGATTGTCACCACGATAAAAACACTATAACCAAATCAAAATTTTTATTTAGAAAAAAGGTGCTTATAAAAAAATTCAGTATCTAGGTAGAGTGAACTACTTCCTGAACTGTGAACAACTGCTGTTGAGTATGGGGAGAAAGCTGTTCTCTTTTTCCACTGTTGAGTACAGGGAGAAAGCTGTTCTCCTTTTCCAGATGTTTAGCTTCCTGAGGGATTGGACAGTTCCATTGTTCCTAACTTAACATTCCCTGCCAAGAGTATTGCAGAAAACACTGTTGTTTGAGCTTTGGTGGGCTGCATGATGTTTTCCTTTATTTATTTATTTTTAATAGACATGCCCATATTATATGTGATGCAAAACAAACAAGTCACTTTGCCTTCAGATATTATAGTGTATTTCTTACCATTTGGTAAACTACACAAGTGTGCAATAGTGTTATGATAAGCCCAGGTGATGGCGATGAGACATTAAGGAGAGTCCAGAGTTTTTTACTAACTATGTAGGTACGAAATAATACAAGCTGCTTAGGAGACCAACCCAAAGTAGACTGTTTGATGCCACTTAAGTGGTGTTTTCAGTGACTTAGGGTCAGTTGTGGATAAGGATAGGTTGACAGAAAGGAGAAGAACGACAGAAATCACTAAAGATCAAGGAAAAGTGAAAGGGAAGGGAAATTTATCCCAATTTTCTTAATCTACTGCAGCGTATACAAATTACTGGAAGCAATTTTCTCCGAAATATTGAGTGGAGTTTTTCTGATTTCCAGCGTGGGCATAATAGCTCAGCAAATTGTGCAGAAAAAGAATGAGATAATGGGGCAGACAAGTGGCTAATGGGAAAATTGGTAACTAGTAGTTGTTCCGCAGAGTAAGGATAAGGATAAGTAATTTACCTAATACTGGTGTGCTGAAGAGTCGCTGGCTGCACACACAATGGACGTTTGTTTAACAAAACATGCATACAGGGTGAGCTGTCTTTTCTCTTCCAACCTGAGAATCTATGAACAATAACTTTGCCTCTGATGTGTAATTTTGTATATATTAACTGCCCATTTCCAATGCATTTAGTGAAAACAGAACAGTCTGCAGCATTGTATCACTAAGGCATTGCATTAGCAAAGCATCATTGAATTATCTCCAACTTGTAATTTAGCTTTAGTCAGGAAGACAGCATGGAGCAATCTATAAAACTCCTGAACTTCTACATACTCATGGATTCATAGTGTAGTGAACTTTACTACTAACTTGAGTCTCCTGGATAAAGCCAATTAACCTCTTTGTATTGTGGGTTTTCCATCTCCCATTAGAAGTTTAGACCACCTCTTAACTCTCCTCTGGATCTGGCAAACCTCTGTTTCAGGCAACAGGATACAATAGAGCAGGGTTGTTTCCTTACCACAGAGTGGATTAGAGATGACTTACGCAGCATGCAACATGTCCCTCTTCATTGCTTTCCTAGGTCGTGATTTCCTCCCACATGCTAGGAGAATGGTACACTAGGTATTTAATAGATCCTTGTGGACTGAATAATGTTCCTTCTGTGTGGTCAGGAGTCCTCAGAAGCTTTTGTGACTATCCTCCAGATTTAGACACGAGGGCATTAAAAGAGATGTCCATTTTGTCAGGGGCACGGCTAAAAGGATGGCTTTAACTTTGGGGTAAGGTGAAGAAAATGGTTACAATCAGACCTTTTCCTGGAATGAATTTAAGATGCCCTAAATAGAACCTTTTCCGTCATGATTATGTTCTAGAGGCTGAGACGTATGATCATTTTTTGATAAATGGAAAAGTTATGTAATCTAGGTAAGGGGGATTCATCTTTGGAAGGGAACTTAATGGAAAGACGTTATTACCCCACCTCATAAGCTGGATGAATAAGTCCTCAGATGAGAGAAACAGAAACCACAGGTGGCAGAAAAAAGGCTCTGGACCATAAGAAGTGGGAAGAATGTGAAACGAAGGGGCTGCATTCTGACCACAAGAAGAGTCATCAAAATCTCCCTTTGCACTGTTTCCACGGAGCTTTCCTGGGGAAATGAATGGCAGAGGGCTTTTGGCTTCTAATTTTAGACCAAAGGAAAGACTGTTTTGTTATATATGGCCCATGAAAAAAAAAGAAAATCAGAATAAGGATGAGGAAGGTATTCAAAGGGGAGTAATAACCTTTACTGACTATTTAGATGCTTTTAAAGTATACACGAAGATACATGGTAGTCACTGAGGATGCTGGCTGATGGAGAAATATGAAGTGCCAAAGCAACATAATCATTTTACCCAAGAAGCCTGAGAATCTTAAGGCTATCTTTACAAAGGTCCAAGTCTGCAACCTCCTATCTTCTTTGCATCAAGCATCAAGGTCACACAAAAATTAAATTTGTCAAAGTCCGAGTGATAAATACCATCAAAGAGACAAACCAGCCTGCATCCCATCCCCAAGCCCTACCCCATCTCAGGCAGACAATATCTGAAATGGAGCGTCTTTGTTTATTTGTAACTTAAAAAATAACCCAGAACCTATAAAACACTGTATATTCTTGAATAGTGTTCCACGGAGAAGGAAGCCAGAATTTGTTGGCAGAAGGAGCATTATCATTTTTAATGTCACTCCAAAATCTCACGAAGTAGTGCTCTAGGTTTATGAAACCATAGTGGTCTTGATTTTAAAACTTCCCCACATCAGTGATACCCTGGTTATCTTGTATACTCTGTGGGTTATACCTCCCACCCATTACAGTTGTGTCTATCAAAGAATCAGTAATGGAGTTAATTTCAGCCTCTCTGGGATCAGAGTGTTAATCCTACATTTTTTCATAAAAAATGTTTATGAATACAATGACCTGAATATGTGTTTTGCTATAAAATTGCTTCTCCTATATATATTGCATTTTATACAGAAGCACTTGAGCCTTTGTTTTTGAGAATTCTTAACTCTGGGAAAATTTTCAGTTCATCTTCTCTAAGACTTATTTTCATTGTTTGTAGACTGCAGATAAATCCTATTGTATGAGGTTCTTGTCAACAAAGCCATTAAAACTGTAGTGGTGCAGAGACAGAGAATCCAAGAATCTCATGGAAATTAATTTCTGGAACTATTTCTTACTTTTCATTTAGATTAAATGGTTTGGAGTAAAACTCCTAAAATCTCTCAAAAGCTTCTGTTCCTGTCTAGGACTCAAGAAAACACAATTAATTCTGAATAAATGAATCAGTCTTACAAGTTTGTTTATTCTATGCTTTGACTTTCATCTTTTTGCATTTTCCTGTAGTGGCAGCAGTAGAAATTGCATCAGCTCTTGTTGAAAACTTGTTTTACTTAGGCTTTCTATTGCTGTGAAGAGACACCATGGCCACGGCAACTCTTATAAAGGAAAACATTTAATTGGGGTAGCTCTCTTACAGTTCAGAGGTTCAGTCCATTATCATCATTGTGGGACATGGTAGTATGCAGGCAGATATAGTGCTGGAGAAGTAGCTCAGAGTCCTACATCTTGCAGGCAACAGGAAGTGTCTAAGACAATGGGTGTGGCTTGAGCATATTTGAGACCTCAAAACCCACCTCCACAGTGACATACTTCCTCCATCAAGGACACACCCACTCCAACAAGGCCACAACTTTTAATAGTGTCACTCCCTTTGGGGAGCATTTTGTTTCAAACCACCATATCCTACTCCCTGGCTCCAAAGACCTGTAGCCATATCATAATGCAAAAATGTACACAGTCCAACTTCAAAAGTCCCCATAGTCTATAACAGTATAAATTATAAATAGTCTCACTTACTTAAAAGTCTGAAGTTCAAAGGCTCTTTAGAGATTCATAAAATTTCCTGTAAAATTCATGAAATCCCCTGTAAAATCAAAATTAAAAAGTAGATTACATTCTTCCAACATATAACAGTACAGAATATATATTACTGTTCCAAAACATAGGGAAGGGAGCATAGTGAGGAAATACTTGACCAAGGCAAGACTGAAAACCATCTGAGCAAACTCCAAACTTTGCATCTCTATATTTGATGTTAAAATGCCCTTCAGATCTCCAACTCCTTTCAGTTTGGTTGACTGCAACACACTTCCTTCTCTTGGACTGGTTCCATTCCTTGTTGGAGCTTTCCTTGGCAGGTACCCCACAGTTCTGGCATCTCCAACATCTTAGGATCTCCAAGGCAATCCAGGCTTCACCTTTACAGCTTCATGTAATGACCTCTCTAGGCCTCATTCAGGGACACTCTTGACCCATGCCTGGCCTCAGCAGCTTTTCTTAGTCACAGAAGAAGCTTCCATAACCCCTTTCTTCTATCCTTGACTCTAAAGCCAGAACCACATGGCCAAAGATACCAAGTTCTGCTGCTTGCTGGAGCTGGAACATGGCACCAGCTCAATACATCATCATCAGCTTTCTGTTCTTGATTGTTTCTTTCACTGCCTTATCTTGAGTGGATCAGAGATGTTTTCATTTACCATCTGTTGTGTATTTTAAGGAGATGGTAACTAGTTTGGGGAATATTCTGTGTAATTAGTTCTTGGAATAAAGGATGCTGTATACAGAGCATATTCAATAATAATAACAAGTACATTATTAAATGCATTATATTAAGAATTGCAAAGAAGAGCTGCAAAGGCAATACTGAAACATATGCAAGTAATGCAGGAATAGACATCCTCTACTTTCCAAAGCCCTCCAGAGTCCCAGGCATTGATATCAGCCACATGCTGAGCACTGGGTGGCTACAGGTTAACTTCAAACCAGCAGGAAGAGGCATGTGGAGGAGGCCGGCACTCTTCTCATAGCTGCAACTACCAAGTTCATTACTTCCACCCATGGCCCATTTTGGAGAAATGAGGATGGCCACACTTGACTTCCAGGAAAGGCATAAAATAGATCCTGCTGTGTGTCAAATATTTGTCACCATGGTTGCTATTTCTTCTTTCCCTTTTTAAAGCAGCTCATAATTCGCAAAAACACGTCTATGCTTCTTATAAAAAAATTACCTAACAAAATGAGTATATTAGTTAGACAACTTAAATTTCTCACAAATATTTTGAAGTGAAACTTATCTGTAAGCACTTACTGTTCTTTTTTTATGCTACATACTTGGGAATAAACATACAACATTTTCAAGCCTTCCTTGTAAGAGCTTTCTTTAGGAGATGAATGTTCAGGAAAAAAAAAACTAGCTTAAAATAAAAATAGTAGGGGAGAAATAAGCTCCCATATAACTAATTATCCTGAAAAGAGGAAAATAGAAAGAGTATAAGAATTTAAGAGAAGATAAATCTGCAGCAAATAGGCTTTTATGGGAAAAATAATGAGAGTAGGGTTTGGAAATAATGGAAAGACACAGAAGACATCTATAGAGAGTGAAGTTACTCAGTGTTAGGGAAAAGAGCTACCACAATCGCCTAAAATGGTATTTGAGACTATCATGGAATCTGGCACCTTAGCAACGTTTATTCAATAAACAGAAGTGGAGTAAGAACTATGAGGCTGGCTAATGATACAGTCATCTTTTAAGGCTGCAATGAACTGCTTAAATAGCTAGAAAATGACTTGTAGATAGACCACAGGGACATATTGCTGCAAACAATAGCATAGAAATATTATTTGATTCTATACAGAAAGGTCTTTTGAATGCTTTGATGATGGCAGGGATCCTATAATGAAATTTTTTATGCACCACTTGAATCTCCATGACTTTAAAAATCTTGGTGTACACTGTAACTTCTGTAGGGTAAAGTGACTTCAAGAAGGGAGTGTTCAACCAGATGCTCCATTTTTCAGACTTTCCTGAGTATTTCTGAGACCTTGGAATCTGTTCAACAGGATTTAGAATACAATTTCCTTTAGATTATAAACCCTGCCCATTGAAACCCCTTCCAATCAATCTTTTATTCTGTCTCCATTTACCAGTAGGTGTGGATGGTCAAGCTGGTGTGTCAGCAATGTTGAGGGTGACAGACAAGTTCTAGATGCCTGGTTAAGAGCAGAAGGCCCCTATTTCTTCTTTCTTCCAAGCAGAAATAAAAATTGAATTCATGCACCTGTGAAGTGAACATTTACTGTTAATCCAATGGGATTTTTATCTTCTCTCCTTTAACTACAGGCAGCATTTCCTTAACTAACAGACTACGTAACACCAGAAACTGCTATTCCATTATTATGTTTTACTATGCTCGGGAAGTAGTATTGATGGTGACATGGGTATTGTGAAATCTTGCTACCCATTTTAAATCAGATACATTGAATTCATCAAGAGGGAATGTCAAGAATCCATTTTGAACTTATCTTAAATTTTAAAAACTTATGTAATAAAATGCAAATACATTGAGTTTGTTAATAAATGAAAATAAAAAAACAAGCTAATTCTAATACACAAAAAAACACCCCTCTGATTTGGTTTTGTTGGTGGTTTGTCTCCACATTCATGCAGAGGAATTGGCTGGGCTTTCTATTTTTCAGGTGTTTTTGAGTCTCTGTTTCCCTTTCTTAACTTCCTGATTCAGTTCTTTTTATTTTTTAAATTATTTCTTTTTAACTTTTTTCCTTTTCTTTTGCAAATTATTAGTTCTCTGAAAATTTTATACAGTGCATTTTTCATATTAATCTCCCTTTCCAAAATTCTTCTCAGATCTACTCCTTTTCCATACCCACCTAATTTCATGTCCTCTTTTCTTTTCTTTTCTTTTCTTTTTTTCCCTTCAAGTACAATTTGTGCTACCATGGTTCTGGGATGCGTGGTCTTCCGTTCAAGTGTGGTGGACCTACCAGGGTCCACATGCTTCAAAAAAAATGGACTCTTCCTCTCCCAGTAGCTATCAGTTGCCAATAGCTCCTCAATTGGGGTGGGACTTTCTATCTACCTCCCCTCTTCATGTTGGGATTTGCCTCTGCCTTGAGCTTGCACAGGTCTTATGCATGATGTCACAAGTGCATCAAGTTCAAATGTGCAACTGTCCCACTGCTGTGTTCAGAAAACACCGTTTCCTCACAGTCATTTATCACATCTGGCTCCTACAATTTTTCCTACCCTTCTTCCCAATGATCTATGAGCCTTGGGAGGGATGTATGCTATGGATGTTGCTTTTAGAGCAGAACATTCTTCATTTTCTTATTTTCTGCATCTTGACCAATTATGGTTCTTTGAGTTAATCACCATCAATTGAAAAGAAAAAGCTTATCTGATGAGCATTAAGAGATGTATTATGGGGATAATAATAAGTCACTGGGGGTTGGATTAACACTATTCATTTAGCAGAACATTCTAGACTTTGTTCCTGATTATTGTGCCAGATATGAGTTTCATCTTGGGGACTGGGCATAAGCCCAATCAGAAAGTGATTGGTTACTCCCATGACATTCATACTTATTTTGCACCAATAGGTGCCACACCATTTTTCATGGCAGGCTAGTCGCCACTGTAGCTCACCCAGTTGTGAACTCTGATTCAGTTCATGTCCTTGGTGTCTTTTCTTAGCTTGGAATCCAGAAGGTTCCCTACTGGCTTTAAGGTAAGGTGGTTTTAAACAGATACTAAAAACTCTTTCTTCACCTCTCAGGTAACTTCCTGGTGTCAGCTTTGCCTTTCCCAGGTTCAACACATTTTCCTCCTTGGTATTTCCAGTATACTATCCAGCTGTCTGGTTGAGACCAATAGCTTTAACATCCTTTCCCTGCCTTTTGGCCTTTTGGGGGTGACTTTCCTTTAACCAAGCCAGCCTGTTTTCTGAGTAAGTATTTTCAAGACTCAAGAAAAGCCGGCCCAGTTATACTGTCAGCAGTGAGTACCAAGCCAACTACTATCCGCAGTGACTCTCTCCTTCTTGTAGTGGTCATCAGCTCAGTTTCTACTTTGCTCACCTTCAGAATAAACAGTTCTGCTGTTTCTTCTTTCCATTTCATTTTGTTATTATTATACACTTTTTCCTTTTCTTGAGAAATCAAACAATCTGTCTCCATTTCGTAATTCATCCTCCAATGCTGGGTTCTTTGTCAAAGGCTCAGAATCTCACAGTTTGAACATGGAATTCGGTGTTCTCTAATTTTGCAGTTGATTACTATCAAGCACACATCCTTTAGTGGATCAGCAATTTCATAATAGTGGAAATATGTGGATAATGAGTCAGCAGGGAACAAAGAAATTCTAATATACGAAGCTCAACAGATTCATCTAGCAGATGTTAGCCAGCAAAATCCAGAACCATTACATATTTTTTAAGATCTTAAAAGGTAAGTATGAAGTCTAAGCAAGATAAAACCCATTTTCAGAATAGTTAACCATCATAAAAACAGGCATCCCTGAGAGGCCTTTTGAAGATGACTTAGAAAATGTCTCACCTATTTGGATATATCATCCAGATAAACAATATTTGTCATAAGGAAGTATAATAACACATTCACAGTAAAACATAATTCTGGAGCCAGGTTGGGTGATGCATGATTGTAATCGCAGTGCATGGGGAGTTTAGACAGGAGGGTTGTTAAGTTTGAGGACAGCCTGGACTATAGCAAGATCCTATCTTAATAAACACACAATACACAAAAGAGCCCAATAGCAACAACCATCACTGGGTAAATTGGTTTGTTTTGTTCAACCTTCAAATGTTACAAGCTGGATCTGTGAAGGTTCTGTAGACCTCATACCATTCCTCTTAGCCACGCATGTGCATCTTCCAAATCAAACTAAAACCACACAGCCACAGATCATGTGTCTAGCTGGTCATGTGACCTAACTTAGTACCTCTCTGCAGAATAGCCTTAATAAATATTTGTTGTAAATTAATAAACGTTCCTTTTAAAGATGTTTATTTTATTTCATTTTAATCCCATTATATGTTATTGCAACCTATTTTACCTAAAGGTCTCAGATGATTCTATCTGAGGATTTGGAGCTAAAATACTCCTTTACATTTGACCCAGTAGAGATAGAGGTGAGATATTTGGACCCTTCAGTGACCAGCTATTGCATGTAGGTGGCTTCCTCAAAAGGGATGTCACACTTAGTGAAGCATCTTTCTTAGGACTGGGGGTATTTGCAGTGGAACACATCAGTGATCCATCTGTCTGCAGCCAAACTCTTCACTATTCAGAGGATGAGCTCCTCAGTTCTAAAGGGGGACTGTGTACCACAGTGTCTGCTGCTACCCCTTGCATCACCCAATGTCATTACTTCAGAGTGAGTTCCGTTTCATCTGGAAACAGTTATAGTAGAAGATGCGAAGATCCCTGCTTCTGGGGGATACAGAAGAAGCTCCATAGATGAAGAACTCTACCAACATCGCGGTGTATTTGGGTTTGAGATCCCACCAGTACTTATCATCTTACTCTTCTATCACCCATTTGCGATTCTTATCATCCTCAGCAGACACCTTTGCCTCCTCCCTAGTAGGAAGGAACTTGTCCATAGACTATAAGCTCAGGTTGTTTCCTCCAAGCATGGACAGGACCTGGCACCCATCCAGTATTCCTGTAATTAGATGGCAAATTGTCCTAATTCTGTGTTAAATTAGCAAGTTCTTCTGACTTCCATCCCTGTGTCTACCTACCTGGATCAGTAATATTTGGCTTCTACCATAATCTTTTTATTTTGTTTCTGAAATAATTAAAACCTAGGTGGAAAGGACATTATTCTGTGGAAGCAATTAAGCTGCTGTGCATGTCAGCAGTACTGGTGATATGTATCAGAAAAGCAAAACAAAAAAACATCTCTTCCAGTTCTTGTTTTCTAGGAGTAGAGTGGTTTGCTTTTCAGCTCCATGTGCTCTGTCTGGTCAGTGCTTTAATTCTAACTCCAACTCAGGAAAGTTCTCTACTATTGCATGAGCATGACCCTGTTCTTCCGTTCTCCAAAGTTTACAGAATGTTCAGGGCATTTGTTCTTGGTATTTATCACTCTGCTGGTGCTCTCTTCTCCCTCAGACGTTCCCTCAGATTCTGGCCCCATGTCAAGGACAACATGAATATCAGGCAGCTGATGTACTTAAAGCTCATGTTCTTCTGCTTGGTTAAGCTGTGTTTGGGCCACACGTGTACATCACAAGATATTTTCTCCATAGGACAAATGATTTCATAAGTAGTTAATGACCTTTCAGGGAAACTGGCCCTGGTGATTTCACATGCAGAGTTTTCCTTGTGTTCACTGAATTGCCAGGTTAGTCAGAGTCACTTTCCAGACATCCATGGCATTGACTTGGAATTCTAACTTCGTCTTTATGATTGGCTACTTTTAACCCCAAACTATTTATATCAGTATGGGATGTGGGACTGAACTAAGGGTGCGTGTGGAAAACGCATGTTTTATGGTTAACTTGCCTCAATGTAAGTTTTACTATCAGTTGCAAATTTTTTCATCACTTATCTTTTTCCTGTTCTCTTGTCCTCACCTCCATTTTAATGTTGTTTTTGTCCCTTTCTGTCGTAAGTTGTAGCCGAAACAAACTGTTCTGATATTGTTCTCATTGATAGCTTACATCCTCCCTTCCAGTCAGCTCTATCTCAAAGAACATCACAAGGTTAGAGAGATAACCCTTGCCTAACGTGGGAACAAAATAGTACTATTTTCTGACGGAGAAGTTGCTGTGTTTATTTCCAGAATGCCTCCATATGTTTTTAAAGATGATTAGGGATTTTTAAAAAAGGAATTGTTAATTTTTTTATTGCTGTCTTTATATTTACCAGGATAAAATTCCCTAGTTATCTTAATGATTCCCAGATCTCTGCAGCTTTTATTTGTCACTCCCCAAAATGCCAGTGTGGATTGCATGGATATTCTGGGGACAGGAATGACTTTATGTGGCTTTGTATTGTCAGGTTTCTCTTGGTAGTGTTCCTTTTAGAATGAGGAGTACAGGAGGGAGACAAATGAGAATTGCCATAGTGTGAAGATGGTTTGACCCCCTACTGTCCTACTGCACTTCAGGTAGAGCTCATTTTCTCCATGTGTGTCTTGAGGAGTTCAGGGATCTCTGTGATGTAATTAGGTCAAGGGTCTCCATTTTCATGAAAAGGGATAAAAGTTCCATGAGAGTGGGGGGGACAATGGGTTATTATAAAGTGAAACTGGCATCTTTCCCACACTCTCCTGTGAAATTATTTCTTTTCTAGACCCACATGATTTTTTTTTCTGCTTTCATATTCTGCCACATTATGATTCAAGAGATCCTCATAGAGGAGCCTCAAGTTTCTCTGCCTTTAGACCATACACTAAGTAAACATCTTTTTCTTTACCCATTACCCTGTCTCAAGCACCACAAATAATAACAGTGGGAGACAAGATGGCAGGTTAGCAGAAAGTAGTACTTTGTGGTTCTAGGTGGTTTGGAATCAACACAACTAGAGAAGACTCACCAAGTGCAGTGAAACAGTGCAGGGAGTCTTCTGCAGTTCTGTAGGGGACAGACAACATCAGTGCAAAGCAACCTGAAAGGGAATAGAAAATGGTTTGTTCTTCAGGCATTATTAGTGACCATGGCCTGCATGTGTGGACTCAGGTGGCCCTGGATAGAAGGCTCGACCATCAAAGAAGTTACATACAGATAAACTTCTATAGCCTCTTTTATAGGTTAATAGTTATAAAACAAAGGAAGTCATAAATCAAAGCATTTCCCACATATAATGGTGAAGACCACAAAGAGGCAAATTACAGCAAAACAGAGAATCCCTGCTATGGGTTCCCTATACTGTCTACGATAATCTTAGTTTAGGGCTGGTGGAAGCTTGCAGTTAATTAAGAATATGCTTTGAAGGTCTTACTTGATAACTAAAAGAGTATTAGACAGACAGTGGGATGGGAAATGGAGGTCATACTAGGAACCAAAAAATAGCTCAGAGTAGTTTATCTACAGGTCTGCAGTTTTCCAAGTCTTCACAATCCTGGAACAGTCTAGCAGAATCTTTAGCACAGATGTGCCTTTTTGCCCCTGGAAACTTAAACTCAGACAGAAATTCCTAATTTATCCTTTTCCTTGAACTCATAGCAAACATCACTGCTCTGTCTCGGCCACTCACTGTCTTTCTTTTGGCCTAAGACCACTGAAGCAAAATCATTGAAACATGTAAGCAGTGGGATTTGTGACCGAGTGTAATTTTTATTTAAGATTGGTTGTTCCAGTGACCGGCTAGAGGTGGGCACACTGAGTTGGTCCTAAGGGCTGCATGTAGGGAGCAGACAGTAGGCCTCACAAAACCACTGTGGTGGGTAGTGGAAAGTTCAGTCAATCCTGTACCACTACTGTTGTTGCCCTACGCTCCTACTTGACTTCAGGAGAGCACCTGGCACAAACAGGAAGCAGTGCCATCAGTATCAGCCATCCCTTGAAGTACTTAAGCCAATCAGGTCAGAGTAAATTCCAGCCAAGAGAACTTTGTTCCTATGCCACCCATGATAAAACTTCATTGTTGACTTGCCTGGATTTGGAAGCACTTTGAGGGTATATCACTGGGTATGTCTGTGATGGTAAACTGTGATGGTTTAATGAGAAGGGAAGACTCACCCTTAATATGGTCAACACCATCTCAAGTGCTGGAGCTGAGACTGCATAAAACAGAGGTTCTCAACCTTCCTAATGCTGCGACCCTTTAATATACTCCTCATGTTGTGGTGACCCCCAACCACAAAATTATTTTCATTGCTACTTCATAACTGTAATTTTGCTACTGTTATGAATCATAATGTGTTTCCTGATGGTCTTAGGTGACCCCTGTGAAATGGTCATTTGACCCCCAAAAGAGTCACGACCCACAGGTTGACAACCCCTGACATAAAAGGCTAGAAAGAATCACCAGCATTCCCCGATGCTGCCTACATCCTCATCTGCCCATTAACTTAGGAGTCTCCACAGCACATGAACTCTGCCATCCCTTCTGCACTACAGATGAAGCCTTCTTAGCCTGTGAGCTGAACTGAACCCTCCTTCCTTCCTCCCCGAAGTTGCTTCCATCAGGTGTCTCATCACAGCCATGAGAAAAGGAGATAATACGATGCCTTGCACTTGCCAGAGCCAGAGTCTTTCAACCCTCTCAGGGCTGAAGACAACACTAACACACGAAAGAGCATGACACAAAAATCAACAGGTTAACCAAGGCTTTGCTCCTTCCCAAGAAGACACAGAAAGAAGATCGTATTGGCAAACTTAGTAAATATCTGATCTTCCTGGCAAGACCACCTTAGATGAGACAGTGCTTTTTTTTTTTTTTTTTAAAAGAAAATGTTTCAAATGAGGCTTTGATTGTAGTATTTGCTGACTAACTTGAACACACATGCATGTAAGTAGATACACATATATTTTCATTTTCCTTATTTGTTTGTATATATTTTATTGCTTTTTATCCTGTTCTTTTCATAATTGTAAAAGTATGTGCATGTGTATGTGTGTGTGTGTGTGTGTGTGTGTGTGTGTGTGTGTGTGTGTGTGTATGTAGCTGTGTGTGCAGTGAGTCATGTGTGGAAATCAGAGAATAACTTTGTGGATTTAATTCCCTCCTTGCACCTTTACATGGGTTCTGAAGATTAAGCCCAGGTTTGTAGGGAAGTGCCTTTACCTGCTGAGCCAGCTAGTCAGCCATGGATTCTTTTTTTTCTCTTTCTTAAAATATAGCTTTCACTGTTCACCTTCTTTCTGCTTTCTCCTTTTTAATTCTTGAATACTATAATTTCTTTTGCCATCCATTTTCCACTTTCTTCTTTTAATTTTTTTCAAAAGCATACAAACTGTCTCTATGGTTTGTGTTATTTCTGTCTGTATCATGTCTGTTGTTATCGGTAGATTTGTGGATGTTGCAATTAGTGCTTGGTTTTTACTTTATTTCTGTACCTAGTTCCTTGCAATTTCTTGCTGTTTCTGTTGTTTTTCCATTTTTGCACAATGCTGGGAGTAAGCATGTGAAGTGTGAACCTAATTAATCTTATCAATAAAAACCAGGAGTCAAATATTGGGGTAATAACCTGAAAGATCAGAGAAGCAGAGGAACAGCCACCAGTGACTTCTTACCTCTCCAGATCCTCAGACCTAGAGTCCGAGATCCTGTCTCTGTCCCGCCTTATCACTTCTTCTCTCAGCCTCCTGAGTGCCGAGATTAAAGGCGTGAACCTACCAAGTGCTGGGATTAAAGACATGAGCTACCATCTCCTGGTCTCTATGGTTAGCTAGGGTCTAGCTCTACCCTCTGATCTCCAGGCAAGCTTTATTTGTCAGAATACAAACAAAATATCACACAACAAGCATAAGACTATGAGTGTGCTCTGCAGATGTTCTGCAGCTAAGTTACACTCTCAGCTGATCTAAGAGTTAATGTATCTTTGTATACACATAGCCCTCTTCCATTTGAAATTCAATGGATACTTTATAGATTAGAGGAGGTTAAAAATCCACAATGGTCAAGATCCCAGTAGGCATGTCCAGGGGAACTGGAAGATACAGTCTGCACATTCTATCTACACTAACAGCAGAGTCTGTGGGTCCTGGCCACTGTGAGAGGCGACAGCATAGATCACTCACATAATCTTCTGAGTCACACATTGTTTATAAGACTAGAAGAGAAATTACAGAGGAATTACCTTTATACTCTGTTGTCCACAGCATACAGCAGATATTCACTAGCAGTTTTCTACTTTTGTGGTAATGAAGCAGAAACAGGACCTCATGTCCCGATACAGTATGTCTTTTGTCAGAATACACTAATAACCATCAAAAGAAGTAACAGGAAATCTGTTCTAGAATTAAACTGGAAATTCATTCAACACTTCATAACAATTCAGTATCTCAGAAGCACAATCAGGAGAAGGCTGATCCTTAAGAAGGCTCTCATGAGGAAGTGGAAGAGCTACCCATCCCAAGATATGTACAAATCCCAGTCTAGACACACCTAGGAGACCTGAAAAATAAGGCAAAGTAACTCTAAAAGATTGCAGTTCTCTAGCAGCTGACTTCAGAAATATTAAAATGGATGAAATTTTGGGTAAGTCAGAATAATGATTAAAAAATATCAATGAATTCTCCCCAAACCCAAATATAGAAAATTGTTTGAGTAAGGTAAAGAGAACAATGAAAAGCATGGATGAGAAGTTCAAAAGAATCTGTGTGTTAGTTTTCTCACTGGTCAAAAACAAAACAAACAAAACCCAACACACCTGACAAAAGAAACTTAAGGAAAGATGGCATATTTTATTTTTCAATTAATTAATTAATTAATAATAATTATTATTATTGTTATTAGCTATGGTTTCAAGGGATACAATCCATCATGGCCAGGAAGTCCTGGTGGCAGAAACAGGAGATAGTCTGTCAAACTAGCACCTGAGGCAGCAAGCAGAGACGGGTGACTGCAGTGCTCAGCTTTCTTTCTCATTTTTCATTCAGTCCGGGACCCCAACCTTCCCCTTTGGTGCACCTTCTCAACCCAATTAACCTAGTTTAGGCAAGCTCTCCCAGACATGTCCAGAGACTTGTTTCCATGGTGATTCTAAATCCCACTAAGCTACCAGTCAAGATTAACCATCCCAGGTAGAGGCTGAGATAAAGAACCAAATGGGAATCATGGAAACAAGAGACTTCCTGAGTTAACCAAAGAAAAGAAGGAATAAATACACTGCGATACAGATGAACAACTTATAATTTAAAAGTGATAGAACAGGAAAATCAACAACATGTCAAGAAAAAGCATTATGTTTCAATCATAACACAGCACAGAAAGGGTCTCAATTCTCGTGTGTGCGTGCGTGTGTGCGTGCGTGTGTGTGTGTGTGTGTGTGTGTGTGTGTGTGTGTGTGACATTTCTGGTCTCAACTCTAGCCAGTAGCCTTTGGGCTTCCCCTGTCATACTTTCTCCTCCAACATCCATTCCAGGGACTGTTTCCGCACACAGTATTTTTAAATCATTTTTTTACTTTTTTTTTAAAAAAAAAAATAGACTATTTCCTGTACTTGGAAAGGCTTCCCCTCTTTTATCCCCTCAAGTTATTTGTTTTCCTCATATATTTTCCGTATCCTTCTCTGTGAAGAGCAACATCAGGACCAGCCAGCTAATGCCACATAAGAAAAGTACTGATTAAACCAAGAACAGAAGGAAGTTTGTTTTCCTTACATGTGGAAATCTAATGTCTATTGTTTTATTATTTGGGTGTTTTTTAAATATTAGAGTTAAATAACTTTTTAATATTTCCATTGTTTTCTTTTGAGAAGTAGAGAAGTTATCCACTTTCTCATGGCTTCCATAAGGAAGTGTCCATTTTGAAAAGCCCTGAAATACATGAAGTTGTCATATTCCGCAGGGTGGATCCTAGACACCTGTTACTACCTGTGTTTTCATGGAGAAAGAGAAGAAGATGTGTACATACATTCTGAAGTACATTATAGCCAATGTAGTTCTTCTAAATTAAAGAAGTAGAACAGAGCAAACAAAAATAGAACAGAGCATAGCCTATAGTATGCTTATTTAAGTGAATCAAGCCACCACTTTTTTAAGCCTAACTCCTTTCTCAGTCATCTGGGTTGCAACATGGGTCTTTCCTAAGTAGTAAGAATCCAAATTAAGACATGGTCTCCTTAAGTTTATAAGTTTGTGTGTTCTTGTGGATTTAGATTCACACTCCTATCTAAATCTACCTCCAATAATAGGGATTTAAAAGTAAAATATATATAAACAACTGTAAAGTATAGTAAAATCCCTTTTGGTTTAATAATTCAACTTGAAAAGGTGAAATCTATTCAAGCCATCAAAGGAGATATATAGTAATATAAACACAAGATCCTTAGCAAATTCTCCCTTTTATTCTTCCCTCCTTCACAATACTTTTAATTATTTCAATCTATTTTGATCATATCTAGCCTTCTCCCCCAACTCCTCCCAGATCCATTTCCTTCTTTTCTATCCACCCAAATTTGTGTCTCCTTTAAAAAAATGAAACAAAACATAAAACAAAAAAAAAACTATCATTTCCAACTTGTGCTGCCAATATACTCTTGGGTATGTGGCTGTCCACTGGAGCATGGCTGGTATGGTCCACTGGCCACACCTTTAAAGGAAACCGACTTTCCATCTTCCAGCAGTTATCATTTGTCAATAGCTCCTCAGTTAGAAGTGGGACTTCTTGTCTACCTCCCCTCTTCATGCTGGGATTTTTGTCTGGCTTGAGCTTGCTGTGGTCTTGTGCATATTGTCATAACTGCTGTATCTGGAAAACACTGTCTTCTTCTACTCAACCTCCACCTCTGGCTCTTACATCCTTTCTGCCCCCTCTTCCACAATGATCCTTGAGTCTTTCAATGAGGGTGTATGATACAGATGTTCCATTCAGGGCTGAGCATTCTCTTTCCAGTCTCTTATTCTCTGGACCATGACCACTTGTGGAGTATCGGTATTAATCATCATTTTCTGAATAAAGAAGCTTCTATGATGAGAGCTGAGTCACTAGAAGTTGGTTTAACACTGGTCATCTTACAGAAAACAGTAGTAGGTTCTTACCCAAAGCCCCAAAGCCTATGACTTATCTAGCCACAGTTTTTTTTTCCCAGTCAAGGTGCTTTCTTGTAAAGTGGGCCTTAAATCCAACCAGAAATTGGTTGTTACACCTATAACATTCATGCTTCTATAATACTAGTGGGCGTATCTTGCCAAGCTGGTTGTAATAGCTGGCAGGGTTCACAGCTCAATACATTCATTCATGATTACTTTTCTACTCTGATAGCATGCACAACACATTCTAATACTATAAAAACTAGTCAGCAGGGATAAAGCTGCAGGTCAGTAGCAGTTTGATTTATCTATGTTCTGTGACTCTAATATGTGGTGGTTTTTGAAATAGGATCTTACTTTCAAGTTCTGAAGGGTAAATAAAAACAATAGCCTATAATATTGAGAGGTTTATGGTACAGCAATGGCCAACCACACCAAAAGACATAACCCATTCCTGGCACTGGTCTTAAAAAAACAATATTTCTTTGGATGCTTTGCCTGCATGTATGTCTGTATACCAAACGCATGCCTGGTGTCTGAAGAGGCTAGAAGAGGGGTTTGCATCCCTAGAATTGGAGTTACAGATGGCTGTGGGTTGCCATGTAGGTGCTGGAAATTGATTTCAGGTCCTCTGAAAGAGCAGCCAGTGCTTTTAACTGCAGAGCTGTCTCTCCAGCCCCAGGACTTGGCTTATTGTTTGCTAGGCTTTGGTGTCTAGTAGGCATGGTATTGCTTCGTTATGAGATAACTCCATTTAAATTCATGATTTAGGAAGCTTTTGCAATGGTAACTTTCCATGTGACATTTCTAAAAGAGTTTATTGTTATTTATCACTCCCCATATTTCGTCTTCTGCCCTCCCCTCCCTTCCCCCACCCCATTTTCTTTCATGTTCCATTATTCTCTCTTTCCTCTTTATACTGTTGAATCTATGTCCACTTTCTTGAAACTGCCCTCTCATGCCCCTTGTTAGTTTCCTGACATGTATTGGTATTCCAAATGAGACTTGCGTATCTAAAGATTCAAATCTAGCATTCAAAAATGAGAAAATAGGTGATGTTTTTCCTTCTGGGTCTGGGTTACCTTATTCCAAATAATTGTTTCTAGCTCCATCCATTTTCCTGTGAATTTCATAATTTATTATTTCTTAGCAGTTGAATAATGTGCAAATAGTCCACATTTTCATTATTTATTAATCATTTGATGAACATTTAAGATGTTTCCATTTATTGCCTATTGCAAAGGGAGCAGCATTGAGCAGAGATGAACAAGAATCTCTGTATATGAATATAGAGTCCTTTGAGTATAAAACCAAGAGCAGATCTATTTTTAGGTTTTCAAGGAACCTGAACAAATATTTTCATAGTGGCCGTACCAATTTGCACTACCTCTAGCAGTGAATAGGTGTCCCCCTTTCCTTACATCCACACCAACATTTGGCGTCATTTATTATCCCAATCTTCTAACTGGAGTAAGGGGAAACTGCAAAGTAGTTTTAATTTGCATTTCCTTAATTTTAAGGATGTTGAATATTAAAAACCAAACCAACCCCCTCCAAAAAACCAAACTTCTCATCCATTTGTATTTCATTCTTTGAGAATTCTTCATTTCCACACCCCAGCTTTCAATTGTTTTGTTGATGTTCAGTTCTTCTTGAGTCCTTTGTATATACTAGGTACAACTAACCCTCTAGTCAGTAAGGATTGTGGTGGTATTGTGTTCCCCAAAATATTGTGTATGCTAATAAACTTATCTGGGGTCAGAGAACAGGACAGCCACAATATTAAACAGAGGTTAGGCAGTGGTAGCACACGCCTTTAATCCTAGCATTCCAGAGACAGAAATCCCTCTGGATCTCTGTGAGTTCAAGGCCACATTGGAAACCGCCAGGCGTGGTGACACACGCCTTTAATCTCAGAAAGCAAGCCTTCAATCCCAGGGAGTGGCAGTAGAAAGCAGAAAGGTATATAAGGCGTGAGGACCAGAAACTAGAGGCATTTGCTCTGGAGAGGTATTTGCCCTGGAGAGGCATTTGCCCAGGAGAGGCATTTGCCCAGGAGAGGCATTTGCCCAGGAGAGGCATTTGCCCTGGAGAGGCATTTGCCCTGGAGAAGCATTTGGCCTGGAGAAGCATTTGGGCTGGTTAAGCATTCAGGCCTCTAGCAGCAGCAGTTCAGCTGAGACCCATTCTGGATTAGGACTCAGAGGCTTCCAGTCTGAGGAAGCAAGACCAGCTGAGGATCAGGCAAGGTGAGATAGCTGTGGCTTGTTCTATTTCTCTGACCTTCCAGCATTTACCCCAATACCTGGCTCAGGTTTGATTTTATTAATAAGAACTTTTAAGATTCATGCTACAAAGGATTACTTTCCTTCCCATTCTGTAGGCTGCCTCTTCCTTCAGATGATGGTGTTGTTTGTTGTATAAAAGCTTTTTACTTTTATGACATGTCTTTACCAATTGTTGCTTACCAAAGTCCTGTTCAGAAAGTCATTTTCTGTATCTATAAATTCAAGCATATTCCATACTTTCTTTTCTACTAGATTCAGGAAGCAAAGTCTTAGGTTGAGATCTTTTATCCAGTGGAGTTGCGTTTTGTGCAGGTTAAGAGATAAGGATTTAGTTTCATTCTTTTACACATAGCTATCCGGTTTAACAAGCACTACTTATTAAAGATGACAAGTTTTCTACAACATTTATTGTTGGCCTTTTTGAAAAAAAATTAGATATCTTTAGTAGTATGGACTTATGTATGAGTGCTCAATTTTATTCCATTGACTAATGTGTATGTTTTTATGCCAGTACCATGTTGTTTTTTATTACTGTAGCTCTGTAGTAAAACTGAAATGGTGTTAGCTCTAGCAGTTTTTTTTTTAATTTTCAAGACTTTTTGGCTATCTTGAGTATTTTGTGTTTCCATATTAATTATTTTTTTCAATTTCTGTGAAGAATTGTATTGGAATTTTGTTGGAAAATGTGTTGAATCTGTATATTATTTTTGGTAGAACAACCATTTTTACAATGTTACTCCTACAAATCTATGACCCCTTTCACCCCAAGTATCTTAGTTTCCATTCCTTGATTAGACTTCTTCCCTTCCCTTTTTGAGGCTACCATGAACAGGATTGTTTCCCGAGTTCTTTCTTGGTATGTTTGCCATTTTTATATAGGAAGGGAACTGATTTTTGTGAGCTGATTTTGTATCCTACTGCTTTACTCAATGTGTTTATCAGCTTTAAGAGTTTCCCAGTGGAATCATCAGGATCTTTTATGTATAGAATCATGTCATCTACAAATAAGAATACTTTGACTTCTTTTTCTTCACATTTGTATCCCCTTTATTTTCTTCACTTGTCTTATGGCACTAGCTAGAACCCCAAGCTCTATACTGAATAAGAAAGTAGGGGGAATGGATATCCTTACCCTGCTCCTGACTTTAGTGGTAATGCTTTGAGTTGTTCTTCATGTAGCATGATGTTGTCTGTGAGCTTGGTTGATATTGGCTTTATTTTGATTAGATATATTCCCGTATACCTAAGATTCTCCAGGACTTTTAAAGATGATTTATTTATTTTTATTTTATATGCATTGGTGTTTTACCTGCATACATGTCTGTGTGAAGGTTGGATTCCTTAGAACTGGAACTACAGAGAGTTGGGAACTGCTATGTGGATGCTGGGAATTGAACCCAGGTTCTCTGGAAGAGTGATCCTATCAGCTGAGCCATCTCTCCAGCTCCCTTTCCAGGACTTTTATCATAATAAGATATTGGATTTCGTTAAACACTTTTTTTTGCATCTGAGATAATCATGTAGTTTCTTTCCTTGAATCTATATATAAGATGAATTGTTTACTGATTTATGTTCATTGAACCGTCCCTACATATCTGGGTGAAACTGACTTGATCAAATCACTTGACCAATCTATTTCTGAGGCTTTCATTTGAGATTTTTTTATTTGACTTTCTGATTTTTTTTATTTGAGGCTCTTTCTGCTTATTACATTATATTTTAGTATCTTGAATTGTTTTCACTATTTGATTTAACTGTTTATATTCTTGTGATCTTTATTTCAGCATTTATTCATATCCCCTTTGAGTTCCTTGAACATATTCATTATTGCTATTTTAAAATCATTGTTTTGTACATCGTTTGAGTTGACATTCTAACTTTTGGAGGAGATATATTATCTTGATTATTCATGTTGTTTTTGTTTCTATGATAGGACCAGGACATCTGGAGTTAGGTCATTGGTAGTGTTTCTTGATACTAATATCTGGTCTCCCCTTTTTGAGTAGGTATTTACATCTCTCTTTGCTATTACTGTGACTTGTCAGGTTATTAACTAGTTGACTGTGGATTGAGGTTCATTCTTGGGGCAACTCAGTGTTGATGTTCAAATGGGGTGTCAGAATGGTCCTGGCTCAGCAAGGGCTGTGTGAAACTTCTCAGAGCCCAGAAGCACAACTTCTGTAGAGCTAGGCAAACCCATCTTGTGTGGGAGATGTGTCTAGAACTTATCTTTGGGCACCGTGGTGGTGACATGAGTCTGGGCTCTCCACCTAAAGTGCTATTCTTCTCTCTTCTTCCCCCTTTCTATCCCTCCTCATCATCTTCTTTCCTGTTTTTCATTTCTTGCTCTCTCTTTTTCTCTTGGTTTTCTTCATAATTTCAAGTTAAGGAGCTACTATGAAATAGCCAGTCAAATATTGAGTGTACAGAAAGATTCTTCAGAGAAAGTTCTGTGTCACTGTCTTTATTTGTAAGTCAATTTCATTAAGGTTGTGTACGGAAAATGATACATCTTTCTATTTGTATAATACATTTCCAGCCTTGAAGGTGTTCAACCAAAAGGACTGGATTATTTCTGTAGTTGATTAATAATTCTAATTCCAAAGATTCAGTTTAATCTTTAATCGAAGAAATGTTACAATTTTGTATAGTAATTTATAGTTCTGGCATTTAAAATGTTTAACTCTATTTTATAATTTTATTTTCAACAATATACAATTAAAGATTTCTATTTGAATAATATGACCCACATTTGCCTATAAGAAGAAAGAAAAGTTGAACATTAATTTATCCCATGTTATCCCAAATGGTTAAATATGTTCTTTTAAATTAGACGTTCTTGGGTATATGGCTACCCCACACACTTACCTTCTTAAATCTCTAGCTTTGGAGGATAACATACAGGAAGCATAATAAAACCAATCTGAGAAAAATGAATTTTACTGATATATTTTGTTCAGTGTTTCTAATTTAATATCATAATATGGCACAGCTTTAGACTGAGCTCACTCCAGACTGAGAAGCTATAACATATTTTTTTTACATATTTTTTTAAAAAATCATAGATGAAGCAGACAGTGCTTGAATCATGAACATTCCTGCAATGATCTTATGAAAAAAATCACACTATAATAAGATGTCAATGCAAAACAAGAGTAATGGTAGTGTAGATTAATCATCTTTAAAGTGCAGTGATTTGGGGTTTCCATTGGAATGAATCCAAGTTAGCTCTACACCACACTTTATTACATGCTTTAGTAGATCATATCTTGCATACCGTATTACCTGGAATCCATGCAACCAGGACGATGTTTTTCTCTATAATGATGAGGTGTGTTTGATGTTTGTTTTGACGTCTTTCCAAATTTGGGTAGTTCTTTAACTTGACAACCTATTTAGACAAAGACCAGCAGCATTCATTTTATGACCTGTGTGTTTGTTGGATTGGTATACTACTCAATCTTAAGGGTCTGGATTTTATTTAACATGACAGTAGCACTTAAAATAGGAGCAGAGTACCCAGAGTTTATATGGCCTGCAGTTCATCTTCATCAGCTTTGAAGATAACTGTCTCATAGTGTATAGCATTATAAAAAGGTTTTATGGAAAAGTTATTCAGTCTAGACCTTGAAGAATTGATTAGGCTGTGCAGAGAGCAGAGAAAGTTATTTTAGATAAGGGGAGAGGTTAACTGAGACTTAGAGATAGCAAAATGAGTTTTTAGCCATGCACATTCCAAGACTTGTACAAAATGAAGTAGATAATCCAGTGTGATATTAAGGTAGGAAGGATACAAGAAGGTATAACAGAAGTTGTACAGTGAAGGTCATCATGAGAGGGCCTTAAATTCCAGGAGATCTTTGTGCTTCAACTGATGCCATAGAAAATGATATATGCACATCTATACTTTAGAAGGTGATGTGTGTGTCTGTTTATCTGTTTAGAGGATAAGAGACAATAGGTTGTAAATAGTAAGAATTCTGTGAATTGGATGCAATAGGAGCCTATGGTAAGAGGTACATAAAATACCATGAATTTGAAAAGGAGTGGGCCCAGAAGGAACTGGAGGGAGTAGTGGGGGAAAGGTGTAAATACAGTGCTCATATGTGAAAACTTCAAAAGTAAATAAAAAAGAAAACTTTTAAATTTTAACATGGGATGACCCATGTCAACTACAGACAGCAGAGGGAAGATGAATTGAATTTGGTGTTGGTAGAGTCAAAGGAAAGAGATGACTTGCAGATGATGAACAACATGGATTCCCCAAGTTTCTCTTACCCTTTGACCAGCAACATAGTGGAACACAGCCTAATGTAGAACAAATTTGGATTCAATCCAATGGAAACTTAAAATCTCTTCAAACCTGGTTTACATGTTCCTTACCATTACTGTTGCCTGGTGTGTGACAGAGCCTGCAGTGAGAAATGCACAGCAGTTCATGATGGTATGAAGATGATTGGCCGTTGAAAATGACGCAGAGCCCAGGTGCATGGGGATGTACAGCTGTACAGGTTCTGGGAATAGCTGACATTTTTTCTTCCTTTCTTTTTTCTGGGCTTTTGTAGGTGCCTTCTTTTTAGAAGGTTCTGAATTTCCTACTTAGGGGACTCTTTCACCATGGTAGACTTCACGGGTTTAGGGAACGCCTCTGGTCAGTAGGTGGCAGTGTTGCACAGTAGAAGGTACACAGGCTCTACGGTCAGAACAGTTGTCAACAATCCCTAGCACCGCACTTGCTTCTCTATCCCAAGGCTCCCAGTCCCAGGTCACCAAGTCATCTCCAGAATGACTTGATGTTTCCTTCAAAATACAGGTCTCTCCATGCTATAGCAGTTAGAGATTCTGATTCGGTCAGTCTGGATGGGGCCAGATATAAGGGTGTGTTTTAACACACAAGGTGATTTTGAGAGTTAACTAATTGTGGAATTTAATCTTTTTGAAGTTTCGTTTTCATAGCATTGCTCTGAACATTCCATGAGGAAAATGCATCTGAGTCTAAAATAACTTTTGCTTCCCCTTTCAAATATGCCATCATTTTCCATCAATTTGAAACTTGAATTAAACAGTTGTATAGCGGAAAGAAAACTGGTGAATTTTGTCCAACATAATAGAGAAAATATAGTATTAACAGTAATACTGAATCGACAGTAGAAAGTACAAATCTTTTGCTTGAATTTTTAAAATTTCTATTATTTTTGAGGTTATAATATAAATAAATATTTCCACCTTCCCTTCTTCCAAGCCCTTCCATATACTCCCCTTGTTTATTTCAAATTAATGACCTCTTTTTTTCATTAATTGTTACACACATATTTGTATATAAATTTAGGAATATCTATATACGTATACATAATATATATATATACTATATATGTTTATATATACAACTTTTCTAATTTTACATAAGTACAACATGCTTGGCCTGTATGATGCTACTTGTATGTATGTTTGTTTCATGGTGCTGAATAAGTAATTGCCGTGCTCTGCCCTGGGGAAGAATTGCCCCCACTCTCTGCATTCCTTAGTTGCCTGTAGTTCTTTGTGTCGCCTCATGGACTTTCCCTTGTCCACTGTAGCTTGTATATTGTTGTCCTCATTCAATTTTTTTTTTTAAATCAGAGTAAAAAAAAAAAAGAGTCAAAATTGATAAAGTAGAAGACATGTCTCTCTATATTTTAATATAAAGCTCACATTTATTTTTGACACTGTGATAATTTAATTTACAAACGTGTTATGAAAAGTTTTAAGAAAAATAGCTTAGGTTAAATACATAATTCTCTTCCTCAACTCCAAGTCAAATACAATTAAATAAACAATAACAAAGTTCTTCGGGTCAATGATAGCAACGGTTATTTACAGCACCTACTTTGGTCTGACCATCCACAGGAAGGAGATTGCAACAGTTCAACACAATCTACATAACATGGAGCATACATGTTCGCTGTCCCTGAAGCTTATAGCTCATTGCAATCCGTCTCATACAAATAGTTCATAATTTCTGTCTTGCCAGTCAGCTGACCTTGCAGTTCTCAGGGTATTCTAATAGAGTCCCACTGTATTTCACGACAGTAGCACAGTGTCTCCGCCCCTTTGTCTCTCCATGCTCTCTTGCTGATGCTTCCTTGAGTCTCTACCTGGATAACTTCAATGTTAATCCCTTCTGAGTCACTTGTCCTTCCACTGGGCCTGCTGAGTCACCCAAGCAGGCCAAGGTGATCACGCAGGCTGTGCCACTGGCGTTTCCCTTCTGTCCTTGATACTATCTTTTAATTCCTGTCAGCCAGGAACCACTCACTTTAAGCTATTAGCCTGAAGGTCATTTAGAAGATTCAAGTAAATATTTGATTTCAGGAACCTGGGATAAGAATCCTTTTCCATAAGTGTGTATATGACTTTTTGTGCTTCATCAAAAGATGTGGGGGTTGGTGCTTTAATCTTCTTGGCTGTAGATTCTCGAGTACGGAAGTCAATATTGATCTGAAAAGAAATATTTGTTGATTAATGTGCGCTGGCTGTTTATGATACATTTTATTATGCTGTTGGTGTTTCAGACACACCTTAATAAAATGGTTCTACATTCCTATTTAAATCATTTCAAGCATGTCTTGAATTGCTATTCTAAGCCAGCCCTATACTAGGTGTAGGAGAGCTACAAAAAGATACAGCAAAGAGAGGCTTTTCATTCTGCTTCTGTTTATGGTGTAGTTGGGAGAACCAAAACTAAATAGACATGAAAATTTTAAATATCCATATAAAGTAGTCCATATACTAAAACAGAGTGTCATGGACATTTTAGGTTTACTGAACAGGAGTATTTTCCTGGAAGATTGACACTGCTAAGTAGCTGCACGTGTGTCTGCTGCTTTGCTTGCGTGTGTTGTAGTAGTTTGCATTTTATTCTTACGTGAGTTGCAATAGTTCACTAAGGGTCCCTTACCATACTAGTCTGGCCTGGGTTACCTCATTCCATTCCCCCGCCCCATCAAATTGGACAGTTTTGAAAAATCGGTATTTTTTATCTCTATACTGTTATTTTTTCAAATACAGGGAATAGTCCCACTGCATTGAATGCACAAATGCACATACCTGTATATAACTAATAGCATGATACCAAGGACTTCAACCTAATCTGTGTACTGAGTGCTATTTCTCTATGTAGGTAAAATTTACACACACCTATGCTAATGACAATGACCTTAATACTCACTTGTTTTGCAGCATCTGAATGCACAAATGCTTTGTATATATTCTCTGCTTTGCTACTCAAAAGCTCAGATTCCGTTTTCTTATAGTCTTCACAAGCCAACCAGAACTCAATATTCTCTTCACTGAATTCAGACTTTAGAAAATTTCCAAAGACACTTTGACCAGCTAAAAAGAGAGGGGTAGAGTAAATTAATTGAATCAGTAAATGAATATACCGTAGAAGAAATTTATAAACAAGTTCTACCATTCCTATATGTACAAAGGTATGAGAGGGCTACTGCTAAAATAGCTGTGCCATAATTTGTAAGCAGCCTTAGGGATGTTGTTAGGTGCAGAAGAGGAATCTGGTACCAGATGATCTAATCCACAGTCACACACTGCTTTGTGTGTTCATGTAAATGTGCTTTGCTTCCTGCGGTATTTAGATTGAAATTGAGCGCTGCTGATTATAGAACAACGTCATTACTTATAGAAACCAACATCTGAGCAAGTGTGTAGAGTGATTTTTTTCAAGGAAATGTTAATGACTGAGGGGGTTAACATCATGTTGATAATTAAAAATGCAATTTCCTCATCCAAACGATGGTAGTCAGCTAATGTTAGGTCTGCATGTTACCTGTATGCTTGGTACACCGATTACATTTGTTAGTGCGGTTGAGCTTTATATGTGTTTACTCAGTTAGCTAAACTGTAAACTAAGTCTTGTAATCACATGATCAAACTATGCTGAATTTCTTAGACCCTCCACCCCTGCAAGTAATTTTCCTTAGTGTCTTTCTATGGAGAAGAGGGTGAACTTACTCTTGAGACCAAGTCTGAACTTCTGAATAAAGTTCTAATCCTAATAGTGTTGAAATCCTATCATGGAAGAAAGGAATTGGTCTCATGCTTTTTTTTCCCCTTTCATCAAAACTCTCACAAGCCTCTCATGAGCTTACTTATATTAAAATATGTATAATGCTGCATACTTGCAGAATGTACTAGGTATATCCCAAACATCTTTAAGGCAGTGGTAAACTGTGTCTTTGCATTTGAATCCTTGGTGCCTTTAAAATACCTTCCACATAAGGTGGATGCATGAAAGTTAATAGATATGTGGATGATAGAATACTAATTAAGTAAATGATTACTACTCTTTATATCCAACTATATAAAGTACATTTTAAGTACCTTTCAAAATAGTAGTTGATATGACATGATATTTGCTTGTCTTTTAAAACTTTGAAACTGCAGCATAATTTTATTTATCTTTATTTTGTTTTTTCAAGGCTATTTTCTTTACGGGTATATGTGTGTTCCCCCTTTCCATTTCCATGTAGGAGCATCTGTGTGCAGTGCCTACAGAGGCCAGAAGGGGGCATCAGATCCTCCAGCTCTGGAGTTACAGGTGGATGGTTGTGAGACAAGTGCCAGAGTATGGGGAAACAAAGTCATGAAGAGCAGCAAGCACTCTTAACCAATCAGCCATCTCTCCAACAACCCAGCATGATTTTAGTTTTGTTCTTGAATTCATGAAAACATGTAGTTGTCTTGGCAGATTTGTCTAAAAGGCCATGGTAAAAATCTAGTGCTGTATTACAAAGTCATATTGTGATGAAATTACCAATGACGATAGAAAAACTTAAGTACTTTTTGCATACTCTCCTTCCTTCCTCTGATAATATGCATTAATCATATACCCAATCTACTAAATTATTGAGCTGCCCCCCAAACAATGAATAGTTAATGGATACTTACTCTGATTGGCAAGAAGTTTTTCCAGAGATTGAGACCACTGCATTACTTCCTCAGCAGAAAGTCTACAATTAATAAAATGACATAAATTAATAAACTAGTTTGTGTAATCCCAAATGAAATAATAATGGCTGCTACCCTTTGATGACTAAGATTCTCATTATAATATATATTATATTATATAATATATAAAATATATTGTATATATTATAATATATATTAATTCTCATTTTATGTATAAAATTCCTTTTAATTACCGTAGTTATGAAAAAAAGTCTGTCAAGACAGCTGAAAATATCCAAGTAAATAAAATAGAACAATACAAACATGAGCAGAAAATTGTTGGGACATATTTGTCATCAATGTCCATTGGCTCTAAAGTGGCCTAATCTTGTTTGTCATGTTACCTAAAGTAAAGGAAGTCCACTGCATACAGTAATTTTGTATGCTTATTTTTTTTTTAAAGAACAAAGGCTTTACTCTAGCACAGATTGGCTTCAAACAAGTGTCAATCCCCTGCCCCAGCCTCCCATGGGATTACATGGCTGAGACACGATGCCCAGAAGCAAGCGGTGCCAGTATGACACAAAGATGACAGTCAATGTCTGTGTTGTTTATACAGTTATAACATTTCAGGATACTCAGTACTTACATGTCTTTGGACTTGGACAGTTTCATTCCAGATTCCAGATGTGGGATCATAGATCTCAGGTATGCTTTCACGTCCATCCCACTACAAAAGACAACAAAGATGAATAATTCTCTAGGAAAGCTCACTTCTTTTATAAAAGGAAAAGAACACAAAGCAAAGGTGCTGAGAAAAAAGGTAATAATAAAAAAATAGCTGATACAATATTCTGCTGTTTTAAAATAGAGCTCATTTTTATGAGTCAAAGTCCAGAAAGATTCGCACCCACTGTCCTGTAACATGATTTATTTTCAAATAAAACTGAATCTCACTTAGAAGTCACAACAGATAATTGCTCTGATCTACATAAACTAAATGCCGGCATTCACTTCCATTCATTCATACTCCCTTGGTCGTAAAAGATAATCTAAGCGAGACACTGAAGGAACTTACAAAGTCTTTGGCTTCTTTTTTTGCGTTTTGTCATCTAGAAGTGAATGGCTAGGTTCTTTCAGATCCTTTGGGCTAGCAGAGAAGAACATTGCTGGAATTTTGTCCAGCCTTGGCATGGAGATGGCTGCAGCTCTCATGGTCTTCTCTCAATGAGTGTCTGTTAGTCCACGTCTGCTGCTTTATATAGTGTAGGCAGACAGGCACTTGCTGTTCAGGGAGTCTGTTTATCAAGTGATGTTACCACAGACACTGGAAGTTCCTCCTTTCTTGGTGTGTGGTGACGTGTATCTTGAAGAAAAAAAAGTGCACAGTGATGTCTTGTGGTTGAAACTCAGCCAAATGAGAGCAGGTCATTTGACTAGGAAGGCACGAAGAAAATTACACACATACACACAGAGGAGGGCACATGTCTGGAGCAGCAGCGTCAGCCTTTGGTTTGAGGGATTGCTTGTTTCTTCCTGAAAACCGTTATGTTCTGATCAATGTCACATTTGCTATACTTACTGTGTCATGTGGAAATTCAACATTACAGTTGTATTCCCCCTCTATGCCATGAGTAGTTTTTAACTATAAAATCATCTGATCAAAATATTTTCCCTCTTTTTTAAAATTGAAAATAGATTTTTTTTTCATACAGTGCATTCTGACTATGGTTTCCCTTCCCCCAAGTCCTCCCAGGTCCCCCTCTTTCCCCACCCACCTGAATCCACACTCTTTCTTTCTCTCTATCAGTAGAATACAAACAGGTATCTAAAAAATAACATAAAATACAATTAAACAAACCAGAATAGGTCAAAATAAACAAAGAAAAAGAGCCAAAGAAAAAGCACAACAAACAGACACAGACACAGAGACACACACACATGTTCACAAGCACAGAAAACATGAAACCATAATATAGATGCAAAGCACCTAACCCATCAATAGAGAAGCATCCTCCTGCAGTAGATGGGAAGAAATACAAAGACACCACAGCTGGACGATGAACAGAGAGTGAGAGACTTGGGAACACTCTATCCTAAATGGGATTTCCCTATCAAATCCCTCCCTTCAGGAAACCTTGCAGAGGAGGAAAGATTGTAAGAGCCAGAGGGGATAGAGAGCACCAAGGAAACCAGTCCTTCTAAACACAGCATGACTCATGCACATATGAACTCGTATAGACTGTGGCAGCACGCACAGGGCCTGCATAGTCTGGGCCAGGTGGGGTCCCAGTGTGCAGAGGGGAAGTGAACACA
>CABHPQ010175430.1:5130-32228 GCA_902168405.1 Peromyscus aztecus
TCTCTCTCTCTCTCTCTCTCTCTCTCTCTCTCTCTCTCTCTCTCTCTGTTTTTCTTTCTTTTTAAAGATTTATTTAGTTTATGTGTATGAGTGCTTTGCATGTAAGTATGTGCACCAAGTGTGAGTCTAGTGTCTGCAGAGGTCAGAAGAGGGTTTGTGATCTCCTAAACCGGAAGTTATAACTGGCTGAGCCACCATGTGGGTGCTGGGAACTGAACCCCAGTCCTCTGGAAAAGCACCCAGTGCTTTTTTTTTTTTTTTTTTGGTTTTCGAGACAGGGTTTCTCTGTGTAGCTTTGGAACCTGTCCTGGAACTCACTCTGTAGCCCAGGCTGGCCTCCTGGGTGGTGCGCCATCACCACCCACCACACCCAGTGCTCTTAACCACTGAACAATCTCTCCAGCCCTGGAGTTAGTTACTTTTGAGGGCAGGCCTTGTTAAGAGTGGAATGGACCTGGAAGCTGGGCAGTGGTGGCACATGCCTTTAATCCTAACCCTCGGGAGGCAGAGCCAGGTGGATCTCTGTGAGTTCGAGGCCAGACTGGTCTACAGAGTGAGATCCAGGACAGGCACCAAAACTGCACAGAGAAACCCTGTCTTTTTGTTTGTTTGTTTGTTTTTTCGAGACAGGGTTTCTCTGTGTAGCTTTGCGCCTTTCCTGGAGCTCACTTGGTAGCCCAGGCTGGCCTCGAACTCACAGAGATCCGCCTGCCTCTGCCTCCCGAGTGCTGGGATTAAAGGCGTGCGCCACCAACGCCTGGCTCTTTTTTTTTTTTTTTTAATAAAAGTCATTTTATGTATTTTTCATTTTTTGAGACAGGGTTTCTCAGTGTAGCCCTGGCTGTCCTGGAACTCGCTCTATAGACCAGGCTGGCCTTGAACTCAGAGATCCGCTTGCCTCTGCCTCCGGATTAAAGTCATGTACCACCACCACCCAGTAAAAAATAGATAAAATAGAGAAAAGAATTCTCAACAAAGATATCTCCCATGGTCTATAATTCTGCAGTCTGAGGATAACTCTACTAAGCAATTACAAAAGACAAGCTAGCTGCTGCATTGAGAACCTTAACATTCAAACTGTCTTCTAAAGCAACAACATCCCAGGTTGTTTTGTCACAGATGAACTTGACAGTGAGCAGTTAGTTTACAAAACCAATTAAAACCGAATACCAGCTACATCAGAAAACAATGAAGGAATAAATTTAAAGTAAATGTGTATTTTCTTTTATTTATTTATTTTATTTTTTCAGAGAGCTATGTTTTACTTAAGTTGTGTAAGTGAGATTCCTATTCATCTTCCCTTTCACTGTTTGATTTACGGCAGACATTTTTTCTATAGGCTAATCCATATTCTAAAAAGATTTTAGCCTCCCCTCCTGAAAGTATAGCCAGCATTTTCTTTCATCAGCTTGATACAGTACAAATTCTTATCCTAATAGTGAAATGTTTCACTAAAGCTTGCCCAGTGATTGGGTAAAACCAAAACTTATTATAAGCCACAGTCATCCTAGGGTCCTCCCTGCTAGGTAGCCTCCCTGGATCTATGGGTTCCAGTCTTGAAAAATAAAAATAAAAAAAATCTCTTAGTAGTTGGGGGCTGGAGAGATAGCTCAGTGATTAAGAGCGCAAAAGCTTGGACTATGATGGACAGATTGGGAAAGGAGAATTTGCTAACAAGTCAATCATACAAAGAATGCAGAGGACCCAGGTTTGGTTCATAGCACCCACATGGTGGCTGACAACCATCTGTAACTCCAGTTCCAGGGGACCCAATGCCATCTCCTGATCTCTAGGGGCACTAGGCATGTGCACACACGGTACACATACATACATGTAGGCAAAACTCCCATACACATAAAATAATCTTAAAAATAATCTTAGTACATGCACATAATCATTCATCATCCCATATACTTTATTATTTATTTTTTTGAGATAGTGTTTCTAGGTAGCCAAGGCTGGGCTCAAATTTGAAATCTTCCTGCCTTTCTGCCTGCCAGTTGTTAGGATTACAGGCATGTGCTACTGTACCACCCAATCTTCTGGGTACTTCCATTTTTCTCTACATTTATTTATTTGTGAGTGTGTGTGAGGGAGGGTCATGTGCATACTATAGCACTTGCATGGACATCAGAGGACAGCTTGTTGGTGTCACCTCTCTCTTTCCACCATGGGAGGGTCCAGGGAATCAAACTCGGTTGTTAGGCTTACCCCAAAAGCCATCTAACTGTCGTTTTTTGGATATTTTTAATCAGTTCAAGATTGCTTAGCATAAAAAAGCAACAGAAAACAAGCCTGTTACATTTTAAAAATTAGCTGCTTTAAAACAAAACAAACAAAAAAACCCAGCCAGGTGTGGTAGCACACACCTTTAATCCCAGCACTCAGGGAGGCAGGGGCAGTGGCAGGTGAATCTCTGTGAGTTCGAGGCCAGCCTGGTCTACAGAGTGAGTTCCAGGACAGCCAGGACTGTTACACAGAGAAACCTTGTCTCGGATAAACAAAATAAAACAGAAAATACGTATCACTGTGTAGCCCTGGCTGAGCTGGCCTCCAGCTTGGAGATCTGCCTGTTTCTGCTTCTGGGTAGGGGGTTAAAGCAATGGGTCGCCACACCTGACTGTGTCAGGTTACTTTTAAAGTCGTATGAAAGCTGCTAATTTAGAGTAAGCTGGGACAAAGGCTGAAGTGCCTACTTAATGTATCAAAGTGAACCTGACCACTAGGTTGCTCCAGCATCTCTCAGTCCCTACCTGTTACAGGGCATGGCTGGCTGGCATACCCCACCCTCTACCCTGCCCTCTCCAGCCCAGGGGTTGGGCTGCCCTTCCCCAGCAGCTCTTCCCCATACAATCCAGCCATTTGGGCTAGGCCAGCCCTTTTCACCCTTTACCCTCCTGGCCTCTTGGTCTGCCTCTTCCCTCTCCTGTACCCCCTCTCCTCACAAGGCCTGGCTCAGGGTCACGTTCACTCTGGACTCTCCCACATGTCTCTACCTCTGGCTATGTTCTCCCTCATAGCTACAAAAAAGTTCTTCCTCCTCCACACCTAGGAGGAGTCATGTCCTCCTTTTTTATTTTTTTTTCCCCCATCCACTTACAATTTGAAACAATATGAAAAGCCTGAAGCCATGAATACATAACATTCCATGACAAATACATGGGGGCTGGAGAGATGGTTCAGTGGTTGAGAGCACCTGTTGCTTTAGCAGAGGATCAATGTTCAGTTCCCAGCACCACATAGTGATGCACAGCCTCAGCTCCAGTTCTAGGGCATCTGATGACCTCTTCTGACCTCCACAGGCACCAGACATACACACGGTACACATACATACATGCAGAACACACACACACAAACACACACACATACATACATAAAATAAATCTAAAAGAAAAAAAATTGAGCCAGATATGTGAGCTTTTAATATAGCACTTGGGGATCTGGGGCAGGAGGATTGCAAGTTTGAAACTTGGACTCTGATGGGCAGATTGGGAAAGAGAATTTGCTAACAAGCCAGTCATACAAAGAATTAGATATATACTGTGAGGTACCTGGTGAAGGGCTTCTCCAGGAGAGGATGAAGTCACAGAGTTCCTGAAACAGAGGCACAGCCAAGAAAACCAAAAGGTGAAGGCCAGACAAGGACCGAGACTGGAGGTGAGGAAGTAACAAGTCACGGGCGGGGGTGATGCACGCCTTTAATTCCAGCACTTGGGAGACAGAGGCAGGGGGATCTCTGTGAGTTCGAGACCAGCCTGGTCTACAGAGTGAGATCCAGGGCAGGCTCCAAAGCTACACAGAGAGACCCTGTGTCAGAAACAAACAAAACAAAGTAACAAGTCATAAGCACCAGCTTAACCCGGATTTGAGCAGAGGGTTGATGTGATCATCCACTGCATTCTAGGGGTGGCTGAGTGAGGGGTAAAGAAGGGGCAAGTGGGGAGAATAGCCAGGAAGCTCCAGGCAATGATGCAGGAAAAGGATGAAGTGGGAACAGCCAATCCTGGGCATACGTGTGGAAAGACAGAACCATCAGACTCGCCCACAGACTGGCTGTGGGACGTAGAAGAATGGAAAGAATCAAGAGGCCAGACGGCGGTTTTGCACGCCTTTGATCCCAGCACTCTGGAGGCAGAGCCAGGCGGATCTCTGTGAATTCGAGGCCAGCCTGGTCTACTACTGCTGTGGGATGTTCTGTATGGCAAATGTGTTGCTAATAAAACACTGAATGGCCAGTGGCTAGGCAGGAAGTATAGGCGGGACTAACAGAGAGAATAAAAAGAACAGGAAGGCGGAGGGAGTCTCTGCCAGCCACCGCCCGGACAAGCAGCATGTAAAGATGCCGGTAAGCCACGAGCCACGTGGCAAGGTATAGATTTATAGAAATGGATAAATTTAAGATATAAGGACAGTTAGCAAGAAGCCTGCCACGGCCATACAGTTTATAAGCAATATAAGTCTCTGTGTTTACTTGGTTGGGTCTGAGCGGCTGTGGGACTGGCAGGTGAAAGAGATTTGTCCTGACTGTGGGCCAGGCAGGAAAACTCTAGCAACATACTACAGAGTGAGTTCCAGGACAGGCACCAAAACTACACAGAGAAACCCTGTCTCAAAAAACAAAAAAAAAACAACAAACAAAAAAAAGAGCAACTTCACTACTTCAAGTGCAAGGATTTGGGGAAAGCAGAGCTGTCATTTACCAAGACAGGGAGTGGCTGCAGGAGGTGTCATGGAGGGAGCCACACCTGGAGTGTCCCCCAGACATCTGGTAGAGGTATAAGAAGGCAGGAGAGAAGCACGTTGGAGAGCTAGTGGTCCTTAAAATCAGAGAATGGTTAAGATTGTGTAGGAAGGTATAACTGGATGAGAAGTGGCATTTCAGGGGAGCTCTGAGTCACTTACCCAGCACCCCGTGGCTGAGCAGAGAGGAGGCTGCAGCCACTGAGATTCAGGAGAACCTGAAAGTGGCTTGGGAGCAAGACTATCACCTTGTCTTCTTCTTCTTTTTTTTTTTTTTTTTTTTTTTTTGTGATGGGGGGAGGTTGTTTTTGTTGAGACGGGGTTTCCACTATGTATCTCTTGCTGCTCTGCAACTTACTCTGTAGACCAGGCTGGCCTCAGAAATCTACCTGCCTCTGTCTCCTGAAGTACTGGGATCGAACGTGCAGCGTCATGCTTGGCTGCTTGCAGGCTTTTTTTTTTTTTTTTTTTTTGAGGTAGGATCTTGATATGTAGCCCAAGCTCACGATTCTCCTGCCTCAGGCTTCTGAATGCTGCCATGTGGCGCATATGTGGGGTCAGAGGACGACTCATGGGAGCTGGAACTGGCTCCCTCCTTCTACCCGGCGGGTCCTGGGATGGAACTTAGGTCGTCAGTCTTGAGAACAGCATCTTCACCTACAGACCCACCCTGCTGACTCTGTCATTGGTTAACTCTCAACAATGAACATAATCACTTCTATACAAACGCTACAAGCTCTTTTTTCTAGCACAGGGGCTTTAAGCCTACCTGGCAAATACTGTGCCCAAATTCCCGAGCTATATGCCCAATGCTCTTTTCACTTTTGATTTTGAGACGGGGGTCTCCCTAAGTTACCTAGGCTGACCTTGAACTCACTTGTCACTCAGGCAGCTCTTAAACTTTAGATCCTCCTAATTCCCAAGTAACTGGGATCACAGGCCTGTGCTCTCAGGCCCAATTTATTCGAGAATATTTGAAAATATAGTTTGGGCTAGGTGTGGTGGCCATGACGCTAAGCAAGCTTTATCTCAAGAGTGGCTGACATGGCACTATTATTACCTTCCGGCCACAATTTTGAACCAGGGCTTCAAAAAATGCCACATAAATCTCCGGCACAGTGTGACTCCATACTTCTTGGCCTAGATTGACAGGTAGGTATACTAAATAGCATCTTCATTTAAAAAAAAAAAAAACCAAACAGTTTATTATCAGCACAGGTGAAGATCCACTGCCTCCCCAGGTGCCCAGCCTTCCTGCCTGAGCCTGGGGAGCTACTTTGTGGTGGTCCCCCATGTTGGGGCAATGTCCTTATTCATCTGATTCCAGTCTCATTGCTCCTGGTCCGGGGCTAAGCTCCACCTCGAGACGCCATAGGTATGCTTTCCTCCAAGCGACTGTCACCTCCAGCATCTGAGAAAACTCCACCTCCAGAGGCTGGGGCCACGTCCACTTGGATGACACCATGTACTTGGGAGAGCTGTGGGCTGTCCAGGCTGGCAATGAGCTGGCGGGGGCCTGGTCGCACAGGCACAAATGTCTGGCGCAGCGTGACTGTCTCATTACCCCCGATGTCCCTGCAGACAGAGACAGCATCAGTGAGCCTTGAGTAACTCAGGGTGAAGTCAAGAGCAGAGACTGACCCAGAGTGGCCAGGAAGCAAAGAGCGAGAGGCGGAGCCATCCAGGCATTCCTGGGTTCGGCTGGAATCTACACCCACAACCTGGATAGAGCCTCCACCCCAGGCCACCTCCACACCCAGCTGCCAGCACCTGGCCTCCTCCATTCCTGCTCCCACCTGGACAGAGATTGCTGATGCTGTCCACAGGCAGAGGCATCCACTGCTTTCATCCAGCAGCCCCTGCTCTAAGCCACCCCATCTCACCAGGGTTTCAAGGCCCTGGGCACTTTAGAACAAGACATGGAGGCCCAGCAGGGATCCCAAATACTTTCAATTTTGCCAGAATAGCAAGCTAAAGAAATGGGCCACGGCTGTCCTCACAAAGAGGGGAGAGCTTCAGGTACCAAATTAACAGAAGGATGTCATCCAGGGAAAAGGTTGTCCCAAGCATGGACAACTGACACTTTTAAGATGACAGGTTCTCACATTTCTCTGTGTGTATGTGTGTGACCCAAACACCAGTTACCTCCTCTCCTCAGAGAGCTCTGAAAAGACATTCCCAGAACACCTCTGGAAATCAGGATTCACCAGACTCACTGGCCATCTCGCCTTTCTCCAGTCCACTAATCATGGGGAAGTGCACTAAATCCCTCAAGGGTTGGGCTTCCTTACTGACAGAGAAGTCAACTCCCTAACCTGACATACAGGCTCATTCTGACTCAGCTCCCACCCTGGCACAGCTGCGTCACTCACCATCCTTCCTCTGGAGCAGCCCCATGGCATCTCTCTCCCAAACTCACGGTCGTCATGTTCTGCGGTGTTGACCGTGCCTGCCCTGAGCTCCTAGCTCTGCCAACTTCATCCCTACCCTTTCTCCAACTTCATCCCTACCCTTTCTCCAAGTCCTGGCTCACACCACTGCCTCAGCAAGGGCTCCCCTGAGTACCTCCTGTCCCCAAGGAAATGAGTCTTTCTGTTTTTCGGAGCTCTTCCTTCAACCTACACACTTTATTCTTTTACTTATTGGATTTTTTAGAAAGGGTCTCATGTAGCCCAGACTGGTCTCAAATTCACTATGTGGCTGAGACTGGCCTTGAATTCTGAACCCTTGAACCTCTGCCTCTCAAGCACTGCAATTACAGGTATTTACCCTCCCACCTGACACACTGCATTTTAAATATGTTCATGGCTCATTTATATGGAGTCAGTTCATGCCTGTTAGAATGTCTCCTGATCCTTCATAAACCTGTACTTCTGATTCCCATTCCAACCCAAGCTTGCCTTGGGGTCCCCGTTTTGGGCACTAGACCCCAAGGGAATGAGCCAGCTCTCTAATTCTGAAGGTGAGGGTCCCTTGGGCTGAAGCACTTAGTGTGGAGGCTGCTTCTGAGGGTCCCCCTGGACCTGTGTCCTCACTTGCTGGTTCATGAGACAGAGTGAGTGAGATGAGGTGGGTGGGTGTCATGATAGGAAGTAAAGAATGAATCTATAATTCCACAGGTCATGCTTTGACTGCCTATACATTTGTGCTCTTAGTTTTTCCCGTTTTTTCTCTAGACGGAAGGTGAAAGGTTACTTAGCCTTACAGTACCCTTCGAAAGTCTACCATAATTGAGTTGTAATATCTCAGAAGTTAACCTTTAAATTACAACCACTAACATTATCTCTCCACTCCCAAAAGAAGACCCTGCTAGCCAGCTTCCAGGTAGGAATGTCAGACTCTTCCCTGGACTGTTCTTACAGCCCAGGTGAGGCCCTTGCCACCGCCCTGTACTTGAGTTTAAGCTGAGAGCAAGTCAGCTGTAAAAGCTGGGCTGTCCCTTAACTGCCGGTTGGTACTGAAACTCTCCTCAGCAGTAGACATCCCAGAGCTCTCTCTCCTCCTCCATCCCCCTCCACCCCTCACAGACAGGTACACACACCTATGTCTCCTTTGTGGCATCCATAATTTCTAAATGATGCTGACATTATCGTCCACTTGTTTGTTTTCCTTGGTAATGGATTTTAACTCTAAATTGCTCTAGCCTTTTCCCTAAAGTCAAACCTACCCTTCCAGAATGGACACCAGCCAAAGGTTTAGAGAGAGTGTGATTCCAGTTCTGGGGGAAATTCCCAAGAACTTCCAGCCTCCCTGGTGACACAGTCAACCAGAGGAGTGGGTCCTGGAATGTTTATTAAGTGTCCAGTCACCAGGCTGGCACACCTTGTGGTGTAATTGGGTCCCATACCACAGTCTCTGATGTGTACATGAGAGACAAAGTGACACCCATCTTGGAATCTGATATGTCCCCTTGAGGCCACCAAGTGTCCTGGAGGCTCTCTGCTCTAGGATCACAGCAATCAAGAAGCAGCAGAGTGTTTAAGGAAGGCTGCCAGACCGGGCATCACCCAGCTCTTGCAATGGAGACCTTGATTGAGAGGGTGGGGCCAGGATACCATTCTAGCCCTGCACACAAGAAAGGCCAGCTCTCCTAGCACCTAGCACCATGGTCCTGTCCTTCTAGTGGGAGCAGCCCAAGAGTCAAAGACCTTGGTGAACCTGGCAAGGGTGTATGCCTCTAGGGAGCCTAAGGCGAGAGACGCCATTGTGGTGTGAATGCAGCCGAGTGATGTCCCAGGACCCATCTTACACTCTGTCATCTGAGCTGCGAGGGACCCTTGTAGAGTCTACTTTGTGATAGCAAAGCCCCTGAGTTCCAGGCTAGGCCAAAGAATGAGACAATGAACTTCCTCCTCGGCATGATAACAGAAACAGTGGCTACCAGCATAAGGTATGAGGGAAAGGCAGGCTAGATGGGCGCTCTACCCTGGGCCCTCTCATCGCCCCTCTTAGAACAGGACGCCCACTCCTGTCAGGAGAAAGCTGGCTTAGAAGGTCCTCGGCCTTCCCCTTCCCTTCATGCTTTTCCTGGGAGGGGTGGGCCGCAAGTGTCTGTGCCAGATGCCGACAGCAACAGGCACAGGAACGTGAGTGCCCTGTGCCCTCACGGGGCCCTGAGCCTCACCCAGAGATCAGATCCAAGCTGACTGAGGGCCTGAGAGCCAGGGCTCACCTCTCTCTGAGACCAGCCTCAGTCCTCATGGCACAGACCATGCAGCAAGTTAATCGTCTGGGTCGTTTGTGCCACCGAAGGGGAAGCAGAGCCTGCCCTTAGGAGCTGTGAAGCTTCCCCATGGGGTAATGAGGGCAACAATTCAAAACTGACTAGTAGTGGAGACGAACTATACCACACGCTGGACTAAATAGCCCAGGGGCTTTTGATATTGTCACTGTGCAAGTGAGCCCACACAGGCTTAGAGCAATGAAGACACCTGGCCAAGGGCACCTGGTCAGGAGCAGGGGAGCAGGGGCTTGAACTTAGAGATCACAACTCTCCTTTTAATTATACCGTGGTCTCTAACGTACTTTAAAGGGCCTGTGTGATCTCCAAATGAGATAACATTCCTGAAAGTGCGCGGTCAACACTTGCATGTTTGGCAAATGCTAGGGATGGGCTGCTAATGGTTCCCATGTGAGCTTCAGCTCCCTAATTAGTTGAGGTAGGGCCGGGACACAGTGTGACACGAGGCTCCCAGCCGGCCCTGAGCAGGGGTTGGGCTGAGTTGGCGTGAGTGGCCAGAGATTGCCTTCTGGCCTCAAGCTGCTCTGTGGGGTCCTGGCCAAAAGGAGAAGCAGAACCGAGGCTCAGGGCAGCCTGGGAGGAAGGGAAGATGGCCACAGTTAGAGAATCAGACTCACCCAACGTTGAGGACCTTGGGTCTCTGTAACCCAGAACCTTCGAGCCGGAAGACAACGTTGGTGAGGGTGACGGGCAGGGGGTTCTTGAACACGATCTGTACTTCACATTCCTGGCCAACTACTGCTGCTCCCAGTAACTGAGGGAAACAGAAATCCGCCCCTTATCAGAGACCCTGGCCAGACATGTAGGGCCCATACTTCACACCCAAAGGAGAAACATGTTAGAATTGAAATCTCGCCAAGTCCTACATTCTGTCCCTGAGAGAAACCATCTCAAAAACCAGAGGGGAAACTCATATCGATTCTACAATGTGAGGCAGCCACAGAATCAGGCCTGAGAACCCATTTTACAGATGAGGAGACTAAGGCCTGGGTCTGGTCCTTAACCTTCTCCTAGAAGGCTCATCAGGGGATCTTGTTTCAGGCTTAGTGCTCTCCCCTTGACCATGATTCTCCTTAGCCTCAGGCTCCTACTCTCTATTCACCCCTTGGGTACCAGAAAGCCACACTCACCGTAAGAGAGAGGTCTGGGGTGCGCAAACGGAAGGTGTGCTGCTTGGCTAGTACCTGCCCACTCTCCTTGACATGGCCTGAGACATTGAGCAACATCGCCCCCTGGTCCACAAGGTGGGGCCTGTATTCCTTGTAGGCCACAGGCATGGTCACAGAGTCCGCTGGGAAGAAAACGCATAACAATCACAGGCCTTCCCCAAATACACCTCCCTGTGCTATAGAGCCTCCATGTCCAAAGCCAAGGTGCTTGGACATCTAGGGGCAGCGTTAGGGAGGGAGCACCATCTAGGGACAGGACTAGGGAGGGAGTATCATCTAGGGGCAGGGCTGGGGAGGGAGCACCATCTAGGGGCATGGCTGGGGAGGGAGCAACATCTAGGGGCATGGCTGGGGAGGGAGCATCATCTAGGGGCATGGCTGGGGAGGGAGCACCATCTAGGGGCATGGCTGTGGAGGGAGCACCATCTAGGGGCATGGCTGGGGAGGGAGCACCATCTAGGGACAGGGCTGGGGAGGAAGCACTTACAGGCTCCTGGGGCCAGTGCCACTTCCTTCTTGGTCTCCTTGAAGGTAGACCCAGTGACACCAGTGTAGTAGGTGACAGAGAGGTAGAGGTGTAGCTTCACAGTGCGGCGGCTGCTGCCACGATTGGTCAGTACCACAGAGACTGCCAGATCCTGTCCCATCACAGCGTCCTGGGCCTCCACCTGCATGGCCACGTCCTCAGCAGAGTCCCGGGTGGCATACACGTTGGGTTTGCTGCCGTGGGCAGCAGCCTTTTCCACAGCTCTCCGCTCTGCTTCTGAGCCTGGGGGTTGAGGTCAAAGGTGAGTGTAAGCCACTGCCAGGGTGAGCCAGTGCTCTGCAGGAACCCTCAGCCTGGAACTGGCAGGGCGGGGAGAGTGTCACCTTCTGGGTGCTTATAGGTGTGGGTGATGTCCTCGCGCATGTTGGAGCTGATTGCCTTTGTGACAATGAGTGTGCCGATGGCCTTTTCCTCCACGTACACGATCTTGAAGCTGCCATCATCCTGCCGCTGCCAATATACCTTGTCACTATTCACCTGTGGGAGAGCAAAGACCAGCAGGACTGAGTGGGCCAGGAAGGCAGGCTGGACCCCCAATTCCCTCTTCTCTCAACCCCAGGAACTGCAGGCAGGGCCCAGCTGGCAGAGATTCTAAACCGAACCAGCCAGTCCGAGAGCAGGGAGGAAGCTGGTCTAGGAGGCTCCTTGCAGCCCATTTTGGCATTAATAACAGTTTCCCCTTATGCTCATTCGCTGGCTTTACAACGTATGAAGCAGCCCCATATCCATTATCCCTTTTGATCCTGAGTGCAGGAAGCAAGGCAGCCATTATTATCTCCTTTTTACGGTTGAGGAAACTAAGACTCCAGAATGAGTGACGTGCCCAAGGTCGCACAGCTAGTCAGTCAGCGGTGAAGTCAGGACCAGAGGACTCAGGACCACCGCCAGAGCTCTGGCTGCTGCTTCAGACTGTTTGCTGGAGGAGGCACCTGGAGCCCAGCCCTCACCTCGGCAAAAATGAAGGGTGTGTCATACTTCATGTAGACTAAGCCATTCTTGATGGACTCCACGGAGCAGGGGCCACAGCAGAAGATGCCTGGGAAAGTGAGGCAGGCGATGGGTCTACGGAGGCCCAGAGGGCAGGGTGGGAGTGGGAGGGGCGTGTGGACAGACAGCCTAACAAGCCCACGGTCAGCCCACTCTCTGCACTGGCTGGCTGCTCTGTCCACAGCTCTCAGAGTCTCAGAGTTCATCACAATCAGTTCAGGGCCCACAAGGGTTCTGGTTGGCTGTGATGCCGCCATTACTATTTCAGAAACAGCTCGGCTGTGCGGCACACTCTGACCTCTTTACGGCAAAGTGAGAAGGAGGGTGGGAAGGAAGAGACTGTCCTCAGGACACTCAGGCGGGCTTCTGAGAGAGGATGAGCTGGCTGGGACAGAAAGTGTAAACAGGAAGTGACGGCTACCCAACAGGAAGGAATCCTAACACCTAACGCTCTGGCCTCCTTTTTCAGATGGGGAAACAGGCTCAGCCAGTGAGGTAGCTGCCAGCATCTTATGGACAGCTGGGAAAAGCTTCCATTTACCCAGTGGCTGGATGTTGTAGGCATGCTACTGGCCCTCTTTGATACATGGTGTCTATTTAATCCTCCCAACCACATCCTATGGTACACACACACACACACACAGACACACACACACACAGTATTCTATAAAGAACCCAACACACAAAGGTGTGAGGTGCTTCCTTGCCAATGTCACTCGTCTAAGAAGTAACCATGGTGGACTTAGGTCCTGGCCATCCTGCCCAGAGCCCTGGCCTGACACCTACCCCATTACTTCTTAGAGCTGGACCAGAGATCAAGTCTTCCAGCACACTGCAAGCGTTGCTGGGTTATGCAACCTAGGACCCTTTTTACATAGATGATTGACAGGGAGTGGTCTGGGGAGTGGCCAGAAGAAGAATGGAAGTTAGGCCAAGGCTATCTACTCTAGGAAGGTGGAGGTGAGGAGGGGGCAGCTGGTGGGACAGTCCAAGTTACCTGGAGGTAGACCCAAAGCCAGAGGAAGAGGAGGCTGTGTGAGGGCAGAGTGGACATCAGGTCTCACTTCTATGGAGAGGTGTATGTAGGTACAGAGGAGAGATAAGCAGCTGACAGGTCGTTGCACCCCAGGTCATGGCAGGGATACAGAGGTTTGTCCTTTGAACCTGTCTGAGCCCCGATTTCTGTATACTGTACACGAATGCAGTGAGCAGGGGAACAACGGGAAGGAGAGCAAAGGTTCATTCTTCTGGGGACCCAGACAAAGTTATCTACCTCCAAGAGTCACCGTGTACCACGCGGCCCTTTGGCACAGAATGGGTCCCAAGGATGAGCGGCCTTGAGAATCACCAAGGGAATTTTTGAAGTAGAAATTGGAAAACACAGGGTGCAGCTCAGTAGTAGAGACTTCCTGAGCATGCTCAAGGCCCCAGGTTCAAAACCAGGATTGGGAAGAAAGAGATACACCCATCCTTGGAAATTCCAATGGATCCGTTTTGATGATCAGGTTTTGGGGTGGGAATCCCCCAAAATAGAAATAAATAACTTTTACACCTTATGTTATTCAATTCTATTCTGTTTTCTCCTTCCATGTACAGATTTATTACTTATAATCTTTTCTTCGTGTGCGTGTGTGTGTGTGTGTGTGTGTGTGTGTGTGTGTGTGTATGTGTGTGTGTGTTTATGTTGGGAATTGAACCCAGACCTAATTATGACTTTTCAGACATACACACACACACACACACACACACACACACACACACACGTGGATAGTCGGGCTATATGTGTGTGTGTATATCCTTTAATTAATTATATCTGGAATATGTACGTTAAAAAGCAAGCAAGAATAATTGGCTTTTCAGGGGGAAGGAAACCTCTTACTGAATATTTTTGAATCTTTTTTTTTAACTTTTGAACTGAGTATATTAATCATTATAAATTATAAAATAAAACTAACTTTAAAAATAAAATTAAGTCAAGTAGCTAAATAAAGAGGAAAATAAACTAACAGCTGCATGGTGGTTCAGTTGATAACTGTAGGGTTAAAGGATTTGGCTCTCCAGCCATGTCCTGGGTTAACACTCAGGAAGTTGAGGAGGTGTCAGGATAGGGTCCAGGCAAGGCCTGCCTTACCACTGCTGGTCTCCTGGGGTGTGGCATCCACAACCTGCCACCCATCGAAGCCTGAGGGCAGGTCTGGCCTCTTCATCCAGCAGTCATTCCACACATGGAAGTTCCTAGAGGGGTGTGGAGGGAGCTCTGGGCCTCAGTTTCCCATTCAGGTCCCCCCCCCCAGCTCCCCTCCCTAACGCGGCTCAGCATCAAGCCTCAGGTCATCTTTAGGACAAGTGGCAGGCCACCCCTCACCCTGTGCTCACCAAACAGAATCATGGTTCAGATGCTCAAGTGGCTTCATGTTTTCATCAAAGTAGATGTCCATAGTGAGGGATGTGTCTGTGTCGTGGGCAGAGTTGAAGTTGGTGACAGTTCGGGTAGCAAGGCCCAGGCATCGCAGCACTGTGGAGGAGCCAGGGTTAGGGGCTGGGGCAGAGCTTAGCTGCAGGTGTGGCATCAGCAAGAAGGAAAAGGGAGTGGAGCTTGATAAGTTTGGAGGGACCACCAGGGTTAGGGGTCAGAAGACCCAGGTGGCCTTTGGGTTGCAAAGCAGTTTGGGTTACAGAGCCACCTGCTTGGCTCAGGCCCTGGCCATTGCTTCTTCTTTCTCTCCCTTAGGCCTCTCTCGGTTGTTAACACTAATTAATGATAATTAAGGCCATTCCATCATCCACCCTTAGTGGCACCCTATCCTGTAGCCACAGCTGGGCTGGGCAGAAATGGAACCCTTCCCTCCTTCCACAGACCAGGCTGCTCCTGACCCATCCCCTCTACTACCTGTGGTGGTAACACCAGCAAAGACCCAGCACTGGCCATAGGGGACAGAATAGCCGGTGCGCAGGTAGCTAAGCAGGATCTCCACGCTGCCCACCCACGCCGAGGGGTTGGTGCCTCGAGAGTAATCGCCAGTCCAGTTCCCAATCAGGACTCCATTGTCATCCAGGGAGTTCACCTGCCCAGAAAAGACAGGGTGTGGCTGGGTTTGGGGAGGTGCTCAGGATCTTCTGGATTCCCCAGCCCCTAACCCTTCAACCTCAGGAACTAGACATCAACCTACACCCCACCCACCCCTCCTCCAACACACCTGCCCCCCACACCCCTTGCTGTAACACTGGAATGTGAATACTGGGTGTGCCAAGTTTGGGGTTTGGCTCCGCATTCCAAAGGAGCTGGAACAGAACGCAGGAAATGTGGGGTGGGTTACAGGCCGCGCGGGGATGGGGGGGGGCGGGGAGAAGGGGAATGAAACCCCTTTCCCTCAACACTCTCTGTAGGGACAGGAATGGCAAATCCATAAAGGGCAGGGCAGGAAGACACAAGGGTGCTCACCATGGCAGAGATGACCCGGCAGACGCTGACTGGGTCCCCACGACCTCCATAGGGCATCCCTCTCCGATCCAGGATGTACAGACAGGCATCCAGCACCCCATGATCAAACTGGAAGGGACGAGGGCAGAGGTGAGCACAGCCCCTCAAAGCGATGCTCAAGCCATAGGCTAGCGTCCTGCTCGGTCACTTCCATCTCCCTGGAGTGCACAAGAGCCAGCCCAGCCGTACCTGGCCGTAATTCCAGGTCCGTTCACCAATCTGTGCTTCTGTTCCGTAGTAGATTCGTCCAGACTCGTTAAGCACGTATTCCTGCCGCCAGTCTTCATGGTCCACGTACACCAAGTCCTCTGTACCCCCAAAAAGCCCACAGCAAATGCTATCCATTTCCTTCCTGGGCCCTGCCTTCCCCTTAGCCAGGTCTGCAGAACTTATATCCAGGGAAGAAAGTGGGGGTGGGGGTTCTTCTAGCCCGACAGGACTGCTCACTCCCTCTAAGGAAGGATGGCTGTGGCCAGGGCCCTTCAGCAGAAGTGAGGTGGGTCTCTCTTCTACAGGGGGCCTCTATCTCCTCTCCTGGGGTGTGTGAGTCTTTTCCTGTGACCAGATGCTCAGGCACCCACCTGGATCCCAGGAAAGGAAGCCCTGACCTACTTGCCCCCTGCTCTCGACCCCAGCTGGTTTACCTGGGCACCAGGGGTTGAAGAGGATGTAGATCTCATTGCGAGGGTCGAAGGGCAACTGGAACTCTCCAGCTTCTGAGCGTGTGCGGACAGTGAATTGAAATTTGCCGATGATGGCATTAGGGGAGGTATGGACGCGGAGGTTGAGGTTGTGTCCACTGGCCTTGGTCACTTGGGCCTTCCAACCGTCGCTGCCCCCCTTGCCCACCGGGATGATCACGTGGGTACCCTTGCCCACCTCAGGACTGTTTCCTAGAGGAACAAGATCAGCATTCAGGTAGTGAGAAAGCTGCTCTGGAAATGGGAGAGACACTAAGACTTCCTTCAGCCCCACCCGAAATGTCCATGAGCCAATTTGTGTGTCCCTAAGTGGGGTTACCACACCAGTCTGTGACAATCTCCTCAGAGCAGCATGGTGGCCGCCCCATGCTCCCCTGCATGTCTGGGCAGAGCCCCGGTCCAACATCCCAAACCTGTTCCCCTGACAATGAACTCAAGTAGGGAGGGGAGACTGGGGCCACTGTCACCCACTGACTCCCTCGCTGTTCCACTGGACTGAAGGAAAATTAAGTTGAGTTCATTTGCCCCATAGGAAAGAACACTCCAGATACCAAAGGGTAGTGTGGCCTGCTCCCTGGGGTCACAGCTTCTAGAGCCCAGAGCATTTCTGGAGGTGGTAGGGGTACCTGGGAAATTAGAGGCTGGGGTGTGCATGGCTGGGCTGTAATCAGAGGGTAAGAAGAGTCACCCGCCCCCAGCAGCTGCATAATCACCAGCCTGGGCAGTCAACGGTCACCCAGCAACATGGTGAGGGAGGCACCTGCCTTGGGCCATGGCATGGGGAGGCAGAGAGGTAGACACATGGGGGCTAGGGGAATGAACAAGACCCAGAAAGAAGGGCACACAGAGCCAACAATGCTGGAAGACACAAGGCCAGCGCAAAGAGGAAGTGCTGTGAGATAGATGCCCCGGAGGCTGGAGGACAGCCAGCTTGGGGAAAGCACGGCACCAAGGCCTCCCTGAGATCACCACTAGGGGAACACTAAGAATCTTGCACCTGCCTCTTTTGGCAGAAGTGAGGCGCGCCAGGGAGGAGCTTAAAGACCTCTCTCACCTAACAGCAGCCCTTCCTCCAAGTCCAGGGCCTTTACCCCTCTCCTTCCAGGCCCCACTCACCGATGAGCAGCTCCAGGGCAATGCGATCAGAGGACTCATATTCCCGGTTCAGGATGAGGACCATGTGGAAGGGCTGCCCACGGCGCACAATCAGCTCATCATACTCAAACTCATCCGTGTGGTGCTCTCGGCGGTTCTGGTCCGAGCGTGAGCACAACAGATCCACGCCAGTCACAACCAGCATTCCCTCTGTAAAGCCACAACCCTGGGTCAGTGACGAGTCCACAAGGAGCCCAGACCCCCCCCCCAGAAGCCCCCTAGAGATGCCAGGATAAATCTTAGACCCGATCAAGGCTGTTCGCCTCTCCACTAAGGTGGATGGCCTCACCTCGGATGGTGCCATCTCCAGCTGCGTTCACAGCGCTGCCCCGAGACTCAGGTCTCCGGCCACCCCGAGAGCTGGACCCTCGGCTTCTGGAGCCAGAAGGCTCAGGCCCCCAGTCATCGTCAGCTCTGTTCCCGCACGAACAACAGCTGCAGCAGCGAGCCCAGAAGGAGCGGCCTCCTCCTCGGCGGGAACGCGAGCGTCTGTCTGGCTCTGGCTCCGGCTCTGGCGACGGCGTGGTAGGGGGCTGCCAGGGGTTCCCACCCCAGCGGCCCACGTCTGAGCGAGGACCTTCCATTGTGCCTGCGAAGAAAAGGCAGGGGATGCTCTAACCCACTCAGATCTCCTGTGCCCAGGATGCCCATCCTACCCATCCAGAAACTATTCAGAGAAATTGGTTCAGTACCAGCTAGGTGACCGGGATAATCTTATTCTAACCCTGAGATGCCCCAAAGACTGCATTCAGTCACCCAGAAAGACCACCCCATACTGCAGAGAGGGAGAGAAAAAAAAAAAACACTTCTCTTCACCTTGCTATAAACAATCCCAAATCACATCCAAAAACAATGTCCAGTGGGGAAACCCTTAGGATCCATCTGAGGAAACGCTCTGTTCCCTAAGTGTACAACTTGTCCGGGCCCCAAACCCCAAACACTGTACTGGTCCCTCCACCTGCTGGCTTCTCAGTTTAGGGGTCCAGCCTCAGGACCATGTAACAGAGTTCTCCCCATAAAGACAGGTAGGTGGCTTGGGGAGCAGGGTCCCCCCACATTCCTCACGTCAGGGCAAACTTCAGGCAGAGCTGTGGAGAGGGCACAGCAGGCGTAAGCAGAGAGTGGCCCCACGAAAACCGGGTCTCAGCCCACACAGCAGGTACCCCTGAAGAGCGTTCCTTTCTGAGCCTGGGCTGCGTGTCCCAACAGCCACGACCTGCAGCGGCTCAGCCCTGGGGTGGACGCTGGAGCCTCTCACCTGGCAGCGGTGTTGGTGATGGCACCACTGGGTCCCGGGCCGGGGTGGAGCAGGTCAGGCGTATGGGACGGGACCAACAGGCTGGACGCAGCCACGCGAGTGGAAGGTGTAGGGCGGGCCGGGTAGGTGGTTTATGAGGGGAGGGTGGGCGGGGCTGAGCTTCTGGGAAAAGGGGTAGTGTGGTTGCTTCATCCCTCGTCGTCGGTCAAGAGGCCAGTCTCTGGGGGCTGTCCCCAAGCAGGGGCGGGACTTTCTCCTTTCTAGGAACTGAGATCATGCTAAGGAAGGGGGTCGGGCCAAGTCCTGTCAGATCTGGGGCTGAGGTGAGAATCTTGCCGCACTGCCTGTTCAGAGAGCAATAGCCAAGGGGGATCCTCTTCTACGCAGAGCCCTGTAAGGGCAGATTTATTTCCAAGCTGGAGACGCTTACTTAGGCTCCTGCTGCCAAGCTCCCTTGCAGTATTCACCAAGCTTGGCCTTGTGGAACGGGTCCCTGAGCCTGGAACTCATTTTTGCCAGGAAGATCCCAGTACCCCAGGGTGCAGACAGATGACATCAGCAGTCAGGCCCTCAAACTGGCTCCACCTGCCTGTCCCTGACCAGCCAGCTCTACCAGATCTTCTCACATCCCAAAGCATATTGCACCCGTCTCTCTCTCCTTCCAGCTGCTCCACAGCCCCCAGGATGAGTGAGCTGTCCCCTACGTTTTTCCTGTCTCCTACGTTTGAGATTAAGGTGGTCAAAAGAGGAACAATCTTGTTTCCCCCTCCCAACTGGGAAGTTTAGGTAAGGTTTAGGTCTGAGTGGGTGGGGTGTCCTCTCCAAGCTACATGGTATCCCCTTCCTTCACTGAGAGCATCTTGGCAGCTGGAGGTGAGCATTTCCCCTCATTTCCAGTCTGGAATTCTTGGGAATCCCGACCAACCGGCTCCAGGAACCTACCTTCTGTACTTCCTGACTCTAGCTCAGGCTCTGGGAGGAAACGTCAGATGTCATTAAGACCACCCCAAGGCAAAGAGGGGCCAGGCATCTGTAGGGAGACTCTGCTTGGGTCCCCGGCCAGAACCTCTTACTCTATCCCACTGGTATTCCAGCTCTACCGACGGGCCACCAATCAGAAGACAGTGAAAACAGGGTTGTCCTAAGAGACCCAGGAGCAGATGCAGCAACAATGGCTTTGGAAATGCATCCTGGGCAGAGATACCTCGGGAGTAGGAACCAATGCTCCAAGGTCTCCTCCACCCACACTGCCTTTTGGGTTTGTTTTGAAATGGTTTCACATAGAGCCCCCAGGCAGATCTTGAACTCACAGCAATCTTCCTGCTTTAGTCTCCCAAGTGCTGGGATTACAGAAGAGGGCCGACAGACCAAGCATCCTGTGGGTTTTTCCCTGTTGAGCTGGCAAGCCCTGGAACCTAGCAGAGGTTTTACGCCACTTCCAACACCCCCAGTATACACCGGTGGAAATCAAAATTCAAGGCTGGTATGTGACAGGTCAGCCAAAGGGCTTTGCTGTGAGATTGTTTTGTGTATCACTCTGGATACGAGAAGAGGCAGGGCGTCGAGGGCAGGGTAGGTGAGCACACATGAGCCCAAGCAGGTCCCAAAGAACCAGGAAAATGCCTGGTTTGCCAAACTCATCAGTCATCCTCTCTCCCCACTAAGCCAAGTCTGGCTCCGTGCCCTAACCCGATTGCACCCTGCAGCTTTCAAAGCCAGAACACAGTACGGAGCGGTGTGTGCTCACCTCAGGAGTAGAATCCCATCTTAATACCATGGCCAGGCCTCTGTTTGATCATTTCGTATTAATACAGAAACAAGAAAAGCAGCTAAACCACTAAAGCAAGGTGTTTAGTATCTGGCTTCAGCAAGCAGCTCAGTGACCTGGGGGAGGTTGGAACGTTTCTTCTTCAGCTGGAATGTTCGAATCTCTCATCCCTGGGAGCATGTGAGGATCAGATGGGATCAGGTATTCCCAAGGGCCTTTCAACCATAGAACATAATTCACAGGGACCAAGTGTTGTTTTAATGGGGTGGGGCAAGATGCCCTGACACATTCTTTCTGGAAACTGAGGCTCTGAGCCTACTCAGTTGTGAATAAAATGAGTCGGGGCAGAGACAGTCCGAAAGCCGCAGGAGTCACGGGAGAAGTTTTCACCATCTCTTCCAGCTGGACAGTTGTTCTGAAGCCCAAACCAGAACCTGATCCCAACTCCTAACCCAGCCCCAAACCTGGAGGCAGGCTCCAATCCAGTTCTGGGCCTGACTTCAGCTGTAACACTGAGGTTCTGGCTCTCGGCAATCGGCAGAGTACAACAGGGGAGCAGAGCCACAACCCAAGGTCCTTCCCCCCGTCTCTCAAGGTGCACGGTGGTGGTAATGGAGGAAGTGGCATACGGGCAGCAGTAATGGAGCCTGGCAGCCTAGAGGGGCCTCTCCATTCTTTATTCAGTCCAAATAAGTTAAAAGGTAAGGGTGAGGGCCGGGCCTCCTAGGTGAGGATACTGTTAACAGAGGGCAGCATTTCAGTCAAACGCTCCAAGATGCCCCCTTCCTGGCACAGTGAGTTGCCCTGGAGGTTGAGGAGGACTAGCCTGGGGCAAGAGGCAAGAGGCTGAAGTGCTGCAGGCTGATGGAGGCCTTGGGCAGGAGGGTCAAGGAAAGCTCAGTAGTTCTACCCCACTCCATGGTCTGCTACCGGACACCCCCAAAACTGGAGGCTGCTGCTTGGAAGCACGTTTGATGGTCTCTTACTCGTGTTCCTGGAGAAAATACAGCTCTTAGCAGACTGTAAATGGCTGGCTAAAGAGGGGGCTGTGGGAAGCAGGTCCTTGTGGGATCATCAGGAGATGTGGACAGCGCCTGTCAAGTGGTACTTACTACTCACAAGGGGTTTAGAAGTGGAAACGTGGGTCAGAGGAGCTCTGACCTCCCGTTTTCTAGAGGAATCAGAGTTCATGATTTTTAAAAAACACGGGAACTTCCTGATTTATAGACCACTATGTGGTCTGTGAGAATCCTACAGGCTCCTATCTGTGGACCTTGGCTTGAGAAAGTCATACTTCACAGAACCCCAGAGCAAAAGCTAATAACAACCCCTGACAGTCCCAGGCTATCATCTCCCTCGGCTCACCCTGCCCAAGCCCTGTTTTCTGCCCTGCCTTGAGATGACCCTGTCTGGGTCTGCGGTTTGTCCTTCTGTGGCCTGCTCCTCACCCTTGGAGCAGTCTGCAGACAGACGGAAGGATACGGTTATTGCAGAGCCACAGCTCCTGGAGCCGGGGAAGGTTAGCCACGCCATCCAAGGACTCTAGGGCGTTATCACTGGCCTGCAGCACCTGGGGAGCAGGGAATTGGGGGGGGCACGAGGTCAGACAGGTAGCCGGAGATGGGTACAAGTCATGGAGGAGCCCAGAGGGACCAGCTTAGGTGTGTGAAAAAGCTCACAGGGCCAGGCCGGGTGGTAGAGCGGGCTGGGGAAGCGGTTACCCGCAGGGGCCAGGGGGTCCCGGGCCCTGCTGTGACACAGGCAAGCTTCTGAGTGGAAAAAAGAGGAAAAGGGCCACCCCAGACCGCAAGGGAGGATGAGCACTTTACCTCAAGACAGCGCAGAGCACCCAGGGCTGGGGGCAGGGCTCGGAGCCGATTATGTGACAGGTCAAGATGAGTGACCAAGAGCAGCTGCTCCAGATGGCAGAGCACTGTCAGATCCTGGGAGTGGGGGGAGGGGTGAACAACTCAGCAGGAGCAAGGAGAGCTCCAGCCACCTGCTGTGTGGTCCATATGGACCTCAGCAGACTCTCGCTCAGAGGCTAGCAGCATGTAAGAAACAAGACAGCCCAACGCATAGGAGCGCAGGCCATGTTAGAGACGGGACAGATCAGCGGCTGTGGTGGGGTGGCTAGTGGGAGTGGACCGGAGAGGAAAGCGTGTGTGGAAGGGACAGCACAGTGGCATGTCCTATGGCGGTGGCGGTGGCGGTGGTGGTGGTGGTGGTGCACGCCTTTAAACCCCGATTCAGGAGGCAGAGGCAGGAGGATCAAGGCCAGTGAGTTCGAGGCCAGCCTGGTCTACAGAAAGAGTTCCAGGACAGCCAGGGCAGTTACACAGAGAAACCCTGTCTCAAACAAACAAAAACAAAAACAAACAAACAAACAAACATTCATGAGTAGGAAGGACTAGAAACAGAAAAAGTAGAGCCTGGAAGGCTTCCAGAAGTCTCTAGAAACTATTCAGGTTTTAGGTTTTGGGGGGCCCTGATCCAGGGTGGGAAGAAGTATGGGAAGGCACAGCATGGGTAATGGAGTGCCTTTTTTTTTCTTATACATTTTTTGTTTTTCAGTAGTAGGAATTGAACCCAGGACCTTATATATGTTAGGCAAGTAAGTGATCTACCAATGAGCTAGGTCCCTAGTACAGCTTTGATGACTCAGGATTCAGAACCAGGGAACATATAGGATGATGAACTGACTGACAAAAAAAAAAAAAAAAGAAAAAAAAGCAAGACCTAGCAAAGGAGTAGGTCAAAAGAACGGTGATGGATTCAACCTGGCAGGGAGGAAGGCACCCGTGATAAAGGTGGAGGCAGCGGGCAGAGGCCTAGGGAAGGAGCCCGTGCTGAGCCCATACCTTGTGGGCCAGGTACACTACACGCACGTCCGCGTACTCCATCCTGAGGACACTGTTTTCCAGCAGGAACTTGCTGCGCAGGTCATCCAAGTAGGCTGCTCTCATGGGGTCCACAGCCTGGTGGGGAAGAAGCAGAGTTATGTGGGTCAGCTGTCTTCCAACTGCCCTCTGGGCGTCCCCTGGTCTGTTTCCCCAGGCCCAACTTGCTTTGAGGGTGTGGAAGTATTGCAGCGTTTCTTTCTCATAGAGGAGGGGGTCCAGGGCCCGCATCAGCAGGATGATGGTCAGCAGGCACCCTGGGGAGAGGGGCAGAGACATCTTTGCAGTCTCCTGAGACCCTCTCCTCAAGAAGGTTCCCTGGACAGGCTTTCTCAGTGTGGTTGGTTCTTGGGCGCAGGCTCAGGGGACATGCTCACATTTATTCTCAGGTTCCAGCTCCTGTAGCTCCTTACAGGATTCAAGTTCAGACTGTAGCACTGTGGACTTTTCCACCGACAGCTCACACCTGAGAGTGGGCAGGTTAGGGAGGGCATGCTGCCACCCCCCTCCCCCAGGCCCAGGCCTCCTGCCCCAATCGCCCGGTGTCTAGAGCCCCTCTCCGCTCATGGGCTCCTTCCCGTCACCTGAACAGCTGCTCCTCAGTGGCTGAGTCTCGGCACCAGCACTCCCGGTGGCCTAAGGAAAAGGGTAAGTAGTAGGATGGGACAGTGCGGGGAGAGGAGAGGAGGCCGAGGAACTGGTACAGCGCGTGGAGCTTTAGACAGCATCACCTTTGAAGAGCACGCACTCCTTCTGGGCGTCACTCGCTGTCCAGATGACGCGAAACGTGTGCTGGGGCAGCTGGTCGTTGAGAGAGGCAGCGGGCAGGTCACAGAGCTGGGGGGGCACCGGGTCAAGGAACTGTGTGGCCTCACTGCCCTTCCGACTGTCCCACCCTGGTCCCCCGCCCCAAGTCCTCATCTCTGCCCCACCAACTGTGGGATACCCAGACGTGGCTGGGCCGGTTCCTGCCATCTGGAGTCCTCCACTCTACTCTCAGAGGGGCCTCATCCACCATGAGGAGCAAGGTCCCCACTCCGGAGTCCACCTGCCATGGGGGACAAGGAGAGACGCCTCAGCGCGAACAGCCTCAGCCTCAGCGAGTCCCGTGATGCTTTTAGGAAAACCATGTGACTCACTCTTAGGGGCCGAGAAAAGCAGACTGACAGACAGGCCTCATCCCGGCTCACGTGCAGGCAGCGCAGAACATCCTGGGGCTCCGCTGGGAGAGAGACAGCCTCGGCTCACCCTCAGTCTTCCCTTCCTTCTCAGTCTCACACATCCTGCCCCCTCCCCGCTGCTTACCCCGACCCAGGAGCCAGCGGTGATAGAACCAGGCGCTCTGGTCATTGGGGTCGGTAAAGAAGGCATTCTGCACCAACTCCAGCTCTGTGGGGACCAGGGAGGCACGGGGTTATGTCAGCATGCAGGCAGGATTCCAGTCATCCCAACGTCTGTCTCTCCAGCCCCAAGTTCCACTTGTACCCTGGCCTCACACAGGAATCAATGTCAGTTTTATTTTGCCCATCAGATACCCGAGCTCCTTAGTCAGGAACTGAGTGATATACACACCCAAAGACCAGTAAGGAGCTCAGTAAGGCACACTCAGAACAGGATTGGACAGGCATCAGGACTGGGGTGGAGCTGCAGAATCCTTATCAGGATCCTCTAGGCCAGTGGTTCTCAACCTTCCTAATACAGTTCCTCATGGTGTGGTGATCGCTCCCCCCCAACCATAAAATTATTTTCGCTACTACTTTATTATGTGTAATTTTGCTACTGTTAAGAACCATCATGTAAACATCTGTGTTTTCTGGAGGTCTTAGGTGACCCCCGTGAAAGGGTCTTTTGACCTCCCAAGGGGGTCTATGACCCACAGGTTGAGAACCAATGTCCTAGGCCCACTTACCTTTCAGCAGTACGTTTTCAGGGAGGCGTCCCTGTGGGCCAGAGTCTGGCTGAGGGTGCAGCTGGGGCAGAAGGCAGGAGCGGTAATGCCAGGAGGAATAGTTGGAGAAGTTCCGGGTGATGAGGCTATCAGTGAAGGCCAGTTCCTCTGCAGGGGCTACAGCAGCCTGAGCAGCTACAAACCGCCGATAGTCCCAGCAATGAACTAGAGGGGTTGAGAGAGGGAACCCATCGCAGAAGCAGGACGAAGAGGAGCTACTCCCCCGATAGCCCCCAGGATTCCCTCAGAGAGCCCTAGAAATACTTCGATGCAAACCACAAGGGCTGCATCTGGCCCGCCATCCCTTCCAGCACTACCACAGTGGATGTCGGGGCTGGACCTGTGCATCCCTCCCGACTCTGGGCCTTAACGAAGACCCAGTATCAGGATGTGGGGCACGAAAGGATGTGGGGACAGGACTGTGGACGCTTACAGTTCCGCTCATCGACTTCGAGGAAGCGAGCACAGAGTTCCAGCTCCCGGGCCCAATTGGGCTCAGGCAGGCGGCCTAGCAGCCAGCAGCGGTGGTGCCAGGTGCCATAGGACTTAGGGTTCACACGCAGACAGCTCTCTAGGAAGCCGAGCTCTGCCTTCACAAGGGCATCCAACTCTTCAGGGGACCTGCACCACAAGAGAAAGGCAGGTTAGCGCCTTTCAACACCCAACCGCAACTTCTCCCTCCCTTCCTGCATCTGGTCCCCCCACCATCCTGTCTCCATGCCCTCGGCTACCCCGTTCCTCCTCCAGTTCTGCGCCCAGGCAGGACCAGGGCAGGGACCTGAACCACTACGTACTTCTGCGTTTCTAGCTGCTGGAGCACTTCTCGGCGACAGTTCCAGAGGGTGGCAAAATCAGGGTTGGCTCCCAGAATCTGGCTTGTCAGTTCTAGCACTGACTCGTCCAGCTCGCCAGCCTGCCGCTAAGAAGACAGGTTACAGGGTCAGAGACCACAGCATTTCCCAGCTCTAGGCTAAACATTATAAATCAGAACCACCCTATGCAAATCCTTCTACAGTCTCACCGGTGTTTTCTCACTTAATCTTTGCAAACTCATATGCAGGATGTACAATTATTAGCTCCGTTTTACAGTTGAACAAACTGAAGACAGTCAGAGTTTCAGTGACTCGCCCAAGGCAATAGAGCAACAACAGACAGTTGTATTCAGATTTGGATCCCTGCAGTTTGACTCTAGGGTCAAGCTTTTGGTCTCTGTGTTTTACTTGGGGGTTGGGTCCACCTCTGAGGGCCCCACCTTCTGGAAGACAGCTTGAGTGGCTGACTGGTAGAGCTTCAACTTCTGCTCCCGTTCTAGCCTTTTGGCTTCTGCCTGCTCTTCGGACGTCTTCACCTTCAGGCGCCCATGCTACAGGGATGGATAGGGGCATAAGAATGCACGCTGCCTTGCAAGGGCAGACTTGCAGAAGCCCCACAGAGCCAGCCACGTGGGATGAGGGCATGGGCATGCAGGGGCAAGGGGCTGGACTCAGGGGTCTCACCATGGTGTCGGCTCAGCGTTGGGGGCAGGGGAGGGGTCCAGAGGTAGCCCGATCAGTCTGCGGAGAAAGATGTCAATCACGGAACCCCGCCCACACAGCCCCGCCCCCAGGTGTTTCCCGGAAGCTGCCAGCGGGCCTGAGCGAAGGATCCCCGGGTGTAAAGAGGTCCTGCAGCTGGTCCTGCGAGGTCAGGAGGAGGCGCTCACC
>CABHPQ010175431.1:381-26371 GCA_902168405.1 Peromyscus aztecus
TCTAGGGGAGAGGAAAGGTGGGGAGGGCTACTGGGAGGAGTGGAGGTAGGCAAAACTGTGGTCAGAATGTAATGTATATAAAGAATTAAAAAAGAAAATATCTTGTCTGCTGCCAGGTGATTTCATTGTGGCTTCTGGTTAGGATGATGTTAAGCATCTCTCAGTGGCCCAGCTTTTTAACAGAAGGATTGTATTGGCAGAAGCATTCCTTTTCTTTCCTTGCTGTAGTCGGAACATTCTAGATGGCATTTGCTGGGATGCTTGCTACCTGTGACTCTGCTTTTCACACCCCTAAAAGGAGCCCTGGAACTTCCTGGGTCATCTGCTGACTGACTTCAGGTTTGCTTATGAAAATAAGCAGCAAGAAGAGTTGGTGAGGTTTCTGCTCACATGTGCTGGAAGTTTCCAAAGCCAGTCCACTCCAGGGCTTGAGTAGCGGGTAATAATTGGTGGGGAGCCTTCTGGGGTTGGCTATGAGTTTGCTTAAAATAAGCACTTTGGCCCAGGTAACCAAGGCAAGCCTGCTCCCAGGAATGGTCAGGTGGCATGCATGCTCTGTGAAGGTCTTGAATGTGTTTGCATACCTCAGAAGACTAGTGGAGAAGCACCTGCCCCCAAGCCCTTCTCCCTAAGGGCCCTTGCTGCCTGCAGCCCCTGCTGTGGTCAGCTGAGTTTCACACTCAACTTTCAGCCACTTCTCCTTTTCAGGTGCCTACAAGTAATATTACAAAAGCCAGACACCTTTCATCACCAAGGCAACTGCGTTTACCACGTGACTGTCAGGGAAGAAAAATACAAATAATCCTCTCAACCTCTTGACAAATATGCAAAGTATTCCAGGCCAGGCCCTGCCCTGGAACAATGTACTGCTGGGAGAATCAAGTTCAAAGGCCCGCCTCTCCCTGCTGTGGCTGTTTCTCCCTGAACACTCCTTCACATCCGTGGCTTAAAAATCGTGAAGGATTTCTCTTTGCCAGTCCGAGCTGGCATCTCCCATCATTTTGCTGGGTCTTGGCTGAGATTGTTGATGCAGTAAGTTCTTCCTGGCAGTTCTGTGTGCTGGATCTTCAGTGGTCCTCTCACAGGTTATGAGAGGTGGCAGGCTACGCTGGCGTTTCCCCCTCCCCTTTTATTTTGGGATATTGGAGTTGAAAGTGTATGAACTGGGTTGTAACTCTGCAGTAGAGCAGTTGCCTGCCACCTCTGAAGCCTTGCAGTTTGATCCCTAGCACCCCACCACACACATACAAACTCACTCATGTGCACACACACACACACACACACACACACACACAGAGAGAGAGAGAGAGAGAGAGAGAGAGAGAGAGAGAGAGAGTGTAAAAAGTGTCTTAGACTCTCCTCAGAAAGAATTTGAAAATGAATCAGGAGAATCAGCTTAAATAGAGCTTCTTGGTCAGGAGAAGGAAGAGGAGCTCAGAAAATGGAGAATTCTTGCTACGCTTTGCAGCAGCGTTGGAACTGTAGCAGTTTCTCTAAGCTTCATCTCCCTCACCTGTAAAGGGAATGCATCATCCACTCCCTGCCATTCCGTGAGGCTCAGATGCACACCGTGCAGGGCACGCTGCAAGTGCAGTTGGAGGGTTGGAGTTCTACATGCCTGTGTACAGAGTGAGCCAAATAGCAGGGGAAGAGGTTGACATTTGCTGAGCTGCAGTTGAAGGTGAGAGAGGAAGTCGTACTCATTTGGACAAAACCATCATTTCCTTAAAGTCCAGGCCCTGGGCTTTTAAGTAGGTCACTGAAAGAAAAAAAAAAAAAGGTTCTCCATTTGTGAGATGGCCTGTGTGTGGCTCTCTGGAGGCCAGGTATTGGAGTTGGTTGTCCCATGAACTGAGCTCCCAGTTCTCCAGAGATCAGGTTTCCAGATGGAAAAAAAATGCCAAGGAAATTCCCCTTTCTGAAGGTTGCAGTCAGAGTAGGTCTGGTACCCCGTCGTTTGCCATATATTGAAGTAGCTTGCAAAGGGCCATGTACAATACTTGACCGATGTTTGAAATATTCTTTTCTGATAGCTAAGTCAGACGTGAATGCTTCCTGGTCAGTTTTTCATTATTTCAAATTATGACAAAATGCAAAATTTAGCTTTTTATTTCCTATGAACCTGGGGATTGAATCCAAGGCATCTTAGAATGCTAGGCACGTGATCCACCATTGACCTACATTCCCGGCCTAAAATTTACCATTTTAACCGGCTCAAGTGTGCAGTTGTGTATCCTTTCACATTGTGTAACCGGCACCACTGTCTGTCTCCCGAATCTTTTCGTTTTTTCCAGTTTGGACTAGAGTTTAGTACCCTTCAGGCATAACTTCCCTGTTCCGCCCAGCCCCCGGTCCCCTCAGCCCTGTTCCACTGTCTGTCTCAATGACTTTGACAGCTCTGGGTACCTCATGTAAGTGGAATCGTAATACAGTATTTGTCACTTGTAGCTACTGAATTTTATATGTTCCCTTTCTCCCTGCCAGACTTTATTCCTTTCTATAAGCTTAAAAAAATTTTTTTTAATTTTATGTGTATTGGTGTTTTGCCTGAATGTATGTCTGTGCACCATATGTGTGCGATTCCTGTGGAGGAAGAAGAGGGTGTTGGATCTCCTGGAATTGGAGTTACAGATGGTTATGAGCCACCATATGGGTGCTGGGAATTGAACCAGGATCTTCTGGAAGAGCAGCCGGTGCTCTTAACTGTGGAGCCATCTGATATTTATATATAAATTTGTATAATAACTGTCCTTACTGAAGGAAAATATGACATTGGAACTAATTTAATAGAACTCTTCTCTTTATTTTGAGGTGGGGGTCTTGCTTTTTTCAGGAAGATTTGAGTGTTATTCTTTTTCTTATTGAAAATAATTTTTTATACAATATATTCTGATCACAGTTTCCCCTCCCCCAACTTCACCTAGATTGCTGCAAGACCATGTCTTTCCACTCATCCAACTCCATGCTTCTTTCTTTAGAAAAACAGGCAAATAAAACAAACATACCAGAATTTTTTGTTTTGTTTTTTGAGGCAGGGTCTCTCCGTATTTCTAGCTGTCCTGGAACTCGGATGAGCTTGCGTCTGCCTCCCAAGTGCTTGAATTAAAAGAATGTACTGCCATCGCCTGGCTTAACATACCAGAATTTAAAAAAAAAAAAAAAAAAAAATGAAAGAAAGAAAAGAAAAAGAAATCACAGAAAGCAGAACCCATAAAAACACAAAATCGGAAATCATAATATGCAAGTAAAAGATGGGTAAGGTTAAAAATATCCGAACAAAGCAATATGAGACAACAGGTCTACAAATACACTGTTGCATTCCTTTGTGTTGGCCATTTACTGTTGGGCACGGGATCTGCCCTTAGGTGTGGTTTGTACACCCAGGAAGACTCCGTTGAAGAAAATTAGTTTCTGTTTGCAAGTGGTTGTCTGTTGGAGATAGTGTTATGATACTGCACGCGTGGGACTCCGGCTGGCTAGGGTATCCCATGTGTGAGGGAAAACATGCTGGGCAGTTGTAGCAGCGGGCGGTGGCACGTCATTCACAACCCAGGCGCTGCATCTGCGAGGAAATGCGTTTGTTATAATAGAGAGAAGAAGAGAAAGATAGGGAAAGAGGGAGACAGAAAGGAGAGAGAGAGGAGATGGGGAGAGGGTACAACACCTCATGGGAATAGAGAGAGCGGAAGAGAGAGAAGAAGGGAGAGGTTTTCCTTTTACGTCAGGACACCAGGCAGCCCTAAGGGCCAGGTTAGAATATTAACGTTGGTTTCCAAGGGGCAGGTCAGAATACTAACAGATAGCTTTTGAGTTAGGGATGCTGGGACCCCATCTGACTTAGACTAACTGTGCTGGTCCTGTGCATGCCCCACCATCTCTGTGAAGTCATATGTGCATAGATCCTGTTGTGTCTGAAAGACACTGTTTCCTTGGTGTCCTCAGTTCCCTCTGGCTCTTACAATCTTTCCATTTCCTCTTCCACAGCATTCCCTGAGCCCTGGGGAGAGGGATTTGATAGAGATATTCCACTTAAGATTGAATGTTCTAAGATCTCTCACTATCCGCATATTGTCCAGTTGTGGGTCTCTGTTAGTTCCTGTCTTCTTGTTTTTCTGAGGTAGGGTCTCATTATGTAGCCCTGGCTGTCCTGGAACTGGATATGTAGACAGGGCTAGTCTCAAACTCATAGAGATCCGCCTTCCTTTGCCTCCTGGGTGCTGGGATTAAAGGCGTGCACACCACACTGACCTGAATAAGGTAGGGTCTTATATTTTCTACACTGGCCTCAGAGTTGTAGTTCATTCCCATTCCCCTAATATCTGGGACATAGGCCTGCATCACTGTGCCAAGTTCTTTTATTTTTCAGAAAGAACTCATCATTGGATCATTATTCTAGATGATTATAATAAGGGTTGAGGATAGAGCTCAGTGGTGTAGAGTACTTGTATAGTATGTTCAAAGCCCTAGGTCCAATCCCTAGTAAGATACATCCGACTACCCTTGTCTAGCATATAGACAAAAAACAAAAACCAAAAAACCCCTCAAAGATAAAAGTACAGGGCCAGGGATATAGCTTGAGGGCAGAACACATGCCTGTTCTGCTTGGCACCGTTCTTCGATCCCTTGCCCTACAAAAATGAATGGGTAAATAAAAGCGAAGTTCTGTATTATCCCGCACCCGCTTACTCCTCCTCACTGAGACGGTGTCAGAGAGCATTTGCCGGAGAGGTTAGAGCGGCAGAGAGGAAATTCACTGATGCATCAGGAGCCCCGCTGGAGCGGCTTCCATCCAGAGGTAACCTCTCGTCCTTTCTTCCTTCAGATGGTACACCTTGAAGTCCAAGCCAGGAAAGAAGGACAAAGAGCGAGGGGAAATTGAGGTCGATATCCAGTTTATGAGAAACAACATGACTGCCAGCATGTTTGACCTCTCCATGAAAGATAAGTCTCGGAGTCCGTTCGGCAAACTGAAGGACAAGATCAAAGGGAAGCATAAGGATAGCGCATCGGACACCGCCTCCGCCATCGTGCCCAGCACGACCCCCTCGGTCGACAGCGATGATGAGTCTTCTTCCTCAAAAGACAAGAAAAAGAAATCAAAGATCAAGACTTTGTTTTCCAAGTCGAATTTGCAGAAGACGCCGCTCTCCCAATCCATGTCCGTCCTGCCTACTTCAAAGCCCGACAGAGTGATGCTCCGGCCTGGAGACTTCCCGTCCCGGTGGGACGGTGATGACAATGAGGACGAGTCCTCCTCCACCTCGGATGGTGAGTTCCTGTCTTTGCTCACTCACCCGCTTTCCCAGTCTCCCTGACTTTGAGGAGGAAGAGGCGGGTCTATAGGTTTTAGTTACCACAGCCATGACGGTGATGAAGCTCGCTAAGGCTTTGTCTAAGAGAATGTAAACGTCTTCTCCAAGGGTTTGGAGCTCACAGAATAAGTGCATTTGAGTTTGTGTTTGTTTGGGGGTTTTTTGTTTTTTGTTTTTTGCTGCTTTTTGTTTTCTCACAGTCCTGGGGATCTGGCCCAGGGCCTTGAGTATGCTAGGCAAATGCTCCACACTGACCCATACCCCCAGCACCTGTTGTATATGGAAGAATAAAAGTTATAGGACCTTGTCGTGTGTCTGATACTTCATTAATTCCTCAGATGTCTGTTGAGCTTCTGTCGTGTGCTTAGCTCCCATGCGGTACATCCCTGATGGAAGCTAAGTAGTCCAGTCTCCTTAACTCGAGTCATGGATTTTGAACTTTCAGCTTCATTTACTGAATCTCTTTTAGTGGCCAGCTTCTGTTACTCTGTTGAGAACATTGCCTTTTCCATTGGTTTAACACAGAATTTCTTAACGTCAGCATTGCTGACTGGGCTGGGAATTCTTCTTGTGGAGAACAGTCCTGTGTGTTGTAGGATGCTTAGGCAACACTAGCACCTTCCGTCAGTTACCACGATTGAAGATGTGTGCGAATGTTGACAGATTGACAGATGCCCCTACCCATTGCAACTACTTATTACCCCCCACACACCTCCTCTCTGCATGTCTTTGCAATGCTGACGATGAAAATGACGGCGTCATACATGCTAATTAAGAACTCCGTCACTGAGCTATACCTCAAATCCTTCACTCATGTAATTTCTTTCTTTTTTTTCTTACTAAAGATTGAACCCCAGAGCCTTGTGCATGATAGACAAATGCTTTACCTCTGAGCTGTATCCTCAGCTTCATTTTTTATTTAGTGTGTCTGTAGGTCAGAGGCTAGCTCGTGGGGGTCAGTTCTCTTTTGACCATGTGGGTCCTGAGGACTTAACTCAGTCACCAGACTTTGCAGTAAATACCTTCACTCACTGACCCACCTCTCCAGAACTTATCCCTTTTTGCTGTTTATTTTCTTCCCAGTCCTGTCCCACCAGAGAACATCCAGTGGAGAGCATACACAACTGAACCAGACCAGCTTCAGCCTTCCCAAGAAAGAAGGGCTGTCCTTCCTCGGGGGCCTCCGGTCCAAGAATGACTCCCTTTCGAGATCTAACCTCTGTATCAACGGGAATCATGTTTACATGGAGCAGCCAGAGGTCAAGGGTGAGATCCGGGACAGCAGCCCTTCAAATTCCCCGTCCCCGCAGGGTTTCAGGAAGAAGCATTTGTTCTTGTCCACCGAAAACCTGGCTGCCCGGTCTCCTAAGGAACCGGGGGAAGGAGATGGCGTGACCTCTGACAGGCGACTGTCCGACTCTTCCACCAAGGAGTCTGTGAAGTCCATGTCTTTGCCATCCTACCGACCTCTGACCAGTGGAGAGAGTAGAGAGAACGTGTCTCCAGCAAACGTGGAGGCTACCAAGGAGACAAAAGACAGCAAGAAGCAGGAGACCAAGAAGTCCTCTTTGCTTTCTCTGGTGACGGGCAAGAAAGATGTGGCCAAAGGCGGCGAAGGCGAACCTCTCCCCACTGTCTCAGAGAAAGAGAAGGAAGGGAAAGCCGCGCTCATGGAAGCCCAGCTGGGAGAGGAAGAGCTCGGGAGAAGGTCTGAGAGAGATGCTGTACCTGTTGCCTCCCAGCGGGGCAACTCCCTGAACCCCTTTGAAGATGTGCAGCTCTCAAACCCAGAAGCCGGCTTGGAGCCTAAGTCTGAACCGAAGCCACCAGTTCCCGCTGCAAGGACTCCCCAGACCAAAGCTGTGAAGCCTAGGTAAGTCTTAGTTTTTGACCTATGGGACCTTTCTCTGTCACTACTTCGTATTTAGCAGTCTCCACTGGAGCAAACGTGGTCCGTCTCAGGATGTGTATGCGAAGGTATGCTAGTCTTAAGTCATTTGAACCAGTCACCTCTGCTGGCCTGGCCTGCCCAGCACAAAGGACAGGGGTGTTTCCCAGCCTAAAGCCACACAGCTCAGCCATCCATAGATGGAGGTTGTTTTTCACAGTGAGCTAACCAGACTCCGGTGAAAGGAGACAGTTGGTGGCCCATGCTGAGCACGTGAGCTGGGCGTTCCTGGTTGTGGTGGGTACATGGGCAGAACCTGCGTTTAAGTGTTCCGTGCATGCTGCCCAGTGGAGGTGGCTGCCTCTCCCTCTGGTACTTGGCATCGGTTTGCAGGTGTGAGAGACCCTTGGTCCACCCTCCAGTATACCTGTGACTTTTCTGTTTCCTCTGTGCCTGATCATAAGAGCCTGCCTAAACTGAAGGAGCTGCTTTTCTGAGTGACTTTCACATTAACATTTCTCTGGCATGAGGGCGGGGAGACAAACTCTTGGAGATTGTGCACACAGTTTACTTTTCTCTTCAAAATCCATACCTGTTGCCTTGTGTTAAGCCTTTTTAGATGCTTTTGCCTTGTCATACTGTATCACTAAGGGAACTGTAGGCTGTTGGTTGCTCTAGCTGGATCTTTCCATGTGCATTGCTACAGACCCTTGTGTGACAAGTGTGCTTGGTGCTCAACAGTGTCTCTGACTGTGGGGAGAGTATGTCTCAGTTGTGGAATATTTACTTAGCACGTATGAAGCCCTGGCTTTGATTCCCCTGAGGAAAAACAAGGTGATCCATCTGTATGTCAAGAATTGCGGTTCCCTTGACTTTGTAGATACTGCCCCAAGTGTAAAAACATCTGTCCTTCTTTAATGACTATTTTCATATGTTTCTTGAAATGCATCTGCAACTGACGTGCAGATTTTATTGTGTCCTTTTTGCAGACTGGACGTCCCTCCAGCGGCTCAACCCCAGGCCAGGCTTCCTTCCCCTGACTCTGCTCTCTTTCCTGCCCTTCCTTCTAGCTCTTCTCGGGCACCTGTCTTTTCAGAGACGCAGTCCTCCTCCTCTTTCTCATCTCCCCTGGCAGCTCCCATCTCCACATCCACTCCAACTGAACCCTGGCCCCCCACCGGCAAGGGGGAGGTCCGTTCTCAAGAGCCTTCTTTGCTCCTCAAAGCAGTTTCTCAGAAGGAGAGTCTAACACCAGCTCCGAATAGTGGTTCTTCTGCCTCGGGATCACCTTGCAAACAAATTGCCATCCCCGTGCAGAAAGGGCCGGAAGAGTCTTCAGAGGGCAAGACCAGGGAGACAGGCGCAGGGACAGAAGGCCAAGGCCGCAGTGATGAGTCAGGAAATAACCCCATGGGGCAGCACAAGGACCTCCTGAAGGTTCCTTTCCCGGGGCAGCACTGGGTCGGCTCCCCTGACGAGGCCCAGGAAGTGTCCTCTGTGCTTTCACTCAGCAGTGGCAGCATTGCAAACCCCGCTGGGAAGTCTCCCATGGCGAGAAGCACCGACTCTGAGCGTCATCGGTCTAGGTCTTCTGTGGAGAACGATCAGAATGATGGAATGACTTCTGCAGTCAAAGAGGCGGCGCCCCCTCTTCAGGAGGGAGAGGCGGCCTCCCCGTTTGACAGCATAGCACAGAAACTCAAAGAAACACCGAATGCCAGTGGAGGTCAAAAGAAAGTCAAGAAGCGTGTGTCCTTTTCTGAACAGCTCTTTGTGGAAGGAGAAACTGAAAAACCCACTGAGCTTGAGGACGAGGACGAAAGTCATCCGCAGCAGCTGACACGTGAAGGGGCCATTCCCGGAGACGAGCCCGGTGAAGAGTCGCCAGAGTGTCCCCACACAGCAGGCACAGGGGACGAACCTGTGACCACAGCAGCTTCTGAAAGCCAGAGTTTCTCAGAAGATCTCACAAGTGAAGCCAGCCCAGCAAGGGGTACCCAGCTCTTGAGGGTTGAGGAGAACGATGGCTTCATGACTCAGTATCAGAGCAAAGCCAGCGATCATGAAGGCCTGCTGTCCGACCCCCTAAGTGACCTTCCATCTGCATCTGACATGAAGTCTCCTATCATGGCTGACCTGAACTTGTCTCTTCCTTCCATTCCTGAAGTGGCATCAGATGATGAGAGAATAGATGAGGCTGGGGATGGAGGAAGGGGAGCAAAGCTGGTTGATCTAGGAGTGGGAGTTTCACCCACAAACGTGCCACCTTCCTGTCTGGAGAAGGCCGAGGGGCCGAGGGGCCCAGCACATGGGTCAGTGCTCACGGAGAATCGCCAGGACTTCAGGCCCAGAGCTCCCACAGCGGCTCCTTCTGAGCAGACAGCAGCACTGGGAACTCCTAAGTCACCTCCGAGCAAGAGCTCCAGTGTGAATAACCAGTCACCAGGCCCTGGGACTGTCGAGGAAGAGGAACTGAAGCAAAGTGGCAGGCCAGATCCGCCTCTCCGCATACCCCAGGACCCTCCCGTGGCCAGCCCCTCGCCCTCTGAGACCTTTCCTGCCGCACATTCTTTGCCTAGCTCTCCATATTCTGGCAGTCACCACAGCAGTGTAGCAGAATCTCCAAAAACAGCAGCAAGAGAGGGTTCCGCTGGGAAAGTTGAAACTGTTGGCAAGAAGAAGCCACTTCTCCAAGCCTGGGTCACACCCTCAGAGATCCACCCAGTCTCAGCTCCGCCAAGTGCTGGAGCCGGGGCAGCCAAGCACAGGTGAGAGATGATGGGGGAGATTGTCTTTGCGCGCGGGAAAGATGCCCTCTCTTTGCTTTTACCTGCAGAGACCATGTCTTCAAGTCGAAGGGACGTCCTGATGTCAGAGTTTGCCTGTTTTGCTGGCAAGGCTTGTCACACAAGGGCCATGTGCTTTGTGCTTGCAATCACTCAAGATCCAGCAGCGTGTGTAGCAAGAACTTAATAGTCTTCAAAGATAGCTTGCTTAGGAATGCTTCTCCAGTGACGGAGCTCTGTAGCTGTGCAAGTGTGGGGCTCTTGTGTCTCCAGGGTCTCAGAAGCCAGTGGTAGACGGAGTGGTAGAACAAGGCAAGGCTGAAAACTTCCAGCTCCCACGTGGTCTGCACTCTCCCTTACTGTAGAAGCCAGAAGGTTCTGCAGAGAGAACCGCTCAGTGGAGTCCTAGTCCGTAGCTACCCACAAGGATGAGAAACTTTCTTTCTTTGTTTCTTCTTTATTGTTAACATTATTTTATTTATTTATTTTAATTAATGGAACAAATTGTTTTGCAGTGCTGGGGATGGAACCTGTGGCCTCGTGCATGCTGGGCAAGTACTATGTCCCAGCCTGAGAGACCGTCTTAAGTTCTTGTGTCTATAAGCAGACTGAGGGACTTAGCATCTGTCGGGGACCGCACCAACCCCCCCACCCCCCAGACAAGGATGAGCTTTGCTGGTTGTGTGTGGCTCTCTGATCCATTTTACTTTGAATTCCACAGGAGCTAATGCATAAGCTGGATGTTGGGCCAGAGATGATTTTTCCACCCCCTTTCTCATCTTGCCGGCAGCCATCTTTGAGATGGGTCGTTCTCAGCTTTGTGGTCACAGAAAGTTTAAGGATCCTTTTCTTGTCTTTCTAGGCTTCATCCCGTGAAGCCGATGAACACAACAGCCACCAAGATTGCAAACCCTAGCTTGGGGACTGCTGCCATCATCAGTGAGAACATGATCAACGAAGCCATTATAAAGGTGTGTGTTCTGAGGAGATGCAAGTTCGTTAGGCTCTGCAGAGCTTGCATGTAGAGCGTCACCATTACAGCTGGCCTCAGTTGTTGCAGCTGCACAGGGGGCCGATGGGAGGAGAACTCGAGCTCATTTAGTCTGGAGACCAGCCGGGGCAACATAGGAAGATGCTATCTCAGAACAAACAACAGCAAAAGTTAAAGACCTTGGGCAGTTCTGGGAATTACTTACGCAGACCTCTGATGAGTCTGGAGTCTGGATAACTTCTGAGGGCCCCCAGACTGCCCATTAAGTGGATAATTACATTTCCTTGTGATTATTTATTTCTCACTGAATTCTTTCTTGTCTCTAGCCACGTGATTGTCACTGGCACTGTCTGTTTATGAGTATGGTGGTACTTTTTTATTTATTTATTTTGTTTTGTTTTTCTTTAGGACAGGGTTTCTGTAGCCCAGGCTGGTTTAGAACTCACTGTGTAGCCTAGACTGCCTAAACTCATGGCAATCCTCATGACTCAGCCTCCTGAGTGCTGGGGTTACAGGCAGGTAACACCACCATGTTCATCTGGCAGTTCTCTTTAAAGAAAGGATTTCTTTTCCCCTTTCTCTCTCTCCCCCCTCTCTCTTTTTCTCTGTCTGTCTGTCTGCCTGTCTCTCTCTCTGTCTGTCTCTGTCTGTCTCTCTTTCTCTCTTTGTTTTTGTTTTTTGTTTCTTCGAGACAGGGTTTCTCTGTGTAGCCCTGGCTGTCCTGGATCTCGCTCTGTAGACCAGGCTGTTCTCAAACTCAGAGATCCGCCTGCCCTTGCCTCCTGAATTCTGGGATTAAAGGCATGCCCCCCACCACCCAGCTTCTTTTTTATCTTTAGACAAGAATATAAAATTCTTGATACAGATGTACTGGGTTTTATCGCTGTATTTCAAAATAGTTTCCAACATTTAAAAAGTTGCAAACATAGTACAAAGAACTCCTTTCGACCATCATCCAGATTCGCCCCTTGTTCCGGATGACCCAGTTCGCTTTGTCTCCTCCTGTTCCTTCCTCTCCCGCCTGCTCTTTCTCCATACACCACTGCATGTGTAGTTTGGGTGTGTTAAATCTGAACCATGGAAAAGTAGGTTGTATGCATCATGTCCTTTTTCACTTCCAATGTTCTTGGGTGTGAATTATATGTGCATCTCCAGGTGTTTGTGTGGGTGTGTGCACATGTGTATGGAGGCCAGACGTTGAAGTCCATGTCTTGCTCTATAGCTCTGCACTGTTTTTTTCTTTTAAATCGTTTTTTTCATATAATATATTCTGATCATGATTTCCCCTCCCTTACCTCCTCCCGGATCCTCCGCACCCATTCAGCTCCGTCCCTCCTCTCTCTCTCTCTCTCTCTCTCTCTCTCTCTCTCTCAAACTAAAACCAGAATCAAAAGAAAAAGCACATACACAGAGACACACAGATAAATGAAATAGAAACCCATAGAAACATAAAATCTGAAACAATGATATACAAGCAAAAGGTCAGTAAGGTTAAAAAAAATCCCCAAACAAAGCAATATGAGACAAAAAAAAAAAAAATCTACAAAAATACCATTGAGTTTGTTTTATTGGCCGTCTACACTGGCCATGGGGCCTGCCCTAAAGTGTGGTTTGTATGCCCAGTGAGACTCCCCTGTAGAAACCTTTTGCAAGTGGTTGTCATTTGGAGACAGCCTTTTGGTTAGGGATGGGGACTTGTGTCCACTTTTCCCTCTCTGCACTGGGACCCCGTCTGGCTTAAGCTGTGCAAGCTTCCACAGTCTCCGTGAGTTCGTTACGTGTATCCGTCCTGTTGGGTCTACAACAGGACTTCTTTCCTTGGTGTCCTCCATTCCCTCTTTCTGCCTCCTCTTCCACAGAGTTCCCTGAGGCCTGAGGAGAGAGATTTGATAGAGACATTCCAGTTAGGACTAACTGTTCTAAGACCTCTCAGTCTCGGCATATCGTCCAGTTATGGGTCTCTTTATTACTTCCCATCTCCTGCAGGAGGAAGTTTCTCTGATGATTGTGAGTGACACAGTGGTCTATGGGTATAGCAGAGTGTGGTTAGGAGTCTTTTTATTGCTAGGTTCCTTTAGCAGTATCTGGTTTTCCCCTAGGTCCATGCCTATCTAGTCTAAGGTTCTTGTCACGGGAGCGTTGTTGGGTATGGGTTCCATCTCCTGGAGTGACTTTTTAATCCAGTCAGATAGTGGTTGTTTACTCCCACAACTTTTGAGCCACCTTTTTTTTTTGAAGACAGATCCTGGCTGTCCTGGAACTCACTAGGTAGACCAGGCTAGCCTCAGACTCAGAGATCTCCCTGCCTCTGCCTCCTGAGTGCTGGGATTAAAGATGTGCGCCACCACTCCTGACTTTCTGAGCCAGTACTGCGTGAGGATATGGTGCAGGCAGACCACCACTGTGGATTGAAGGGTTTATGGCTGGGTCGGCACTTTCCTCTCTCTGGTAGCGTGCAGAGTACCTTCCGGTGCCATGAGCACTGGTCGGAAGGGGTGAAGGCTCTAGTTAGGCCCCAGTGTGGCTCTCTGTGCCCAGTGAGTTATGTAGGTGTTGTCTCCGGCAATGGCTTTACCATTAGTTTGTGGGGAGTAACCGACAGCCTTAGAATAGCCTGGGTGGTTTGGGGGTTCACGAGGCCCTTTTGGCCAGTAGCTTAGTTATATAAAACTCATTCCTGGTGTTAGAGGTGTTATATTTATATTTCCTTCATGTGTGTATATATTGTGAGAAACTTATACTGTAGTAGGTTTCCACATGACTCCTCGAGTGGCCTTCAGTGATAGTTGTCTCTCCCTGTATTCTCTCCCTTATCTTCCTCTTTCCTTCCCCTGTCCATTTAATCTTCCTGTTCCCCTCCCCCCATCTCTCCATAACTATACATTCTATTTCCCCTTCCTTGGGAGATCCTCCCCTCCCCCCCAGCCTCTTACTATACCTAACTAACCTCTGTATACCTTCTATAGATTGTAGCTATTGAAGCTTTAGAAGCTAACATCCACATACAAGGTACATACCGAGTTTATCTTTTTGAGTCTGGGTTACCTCACTCAGGATGATTTTTTTTTCCTCCTCCATCCATTTGCCTGTGAATTTCATGAATTTAGTTTTTTAAACAGCTGAATAATATCCCATTGTGTAAATGTGCCGTATTTTCTTTACCTTTTCATCAGCTGATGTGCATCTAGGCTGTTTCCACTTTCTGGCTACTATGAATAAATAGAACAGTAATGAATGAGCAGGTGTCTCTGTAGTAGGATGTAGAGTCCTTTGTGTATGTGCCCAAGAGTGGTACAGCTGGCTCTTGAGATCTAGTCCCAGCTTCCCGAGGAACCGACACACTGATTTCCATAGTGACTGTACACGTTTGCACTCCCACCTGCAATGGAGGAGTGTCCCCCATGTCCACATCCTCAACAGCATGAGCTATCACTTGATTTATTGATCTTGGCCATTCTGACTGGTCTAAGATGAAGTCTCAAAGTAGTTTTATTTGCATTTCCCTGATGACTGATGATGTTGAATGTTTCTTTAAGTGATTCTCAGCCATTTGTATTTTATCTTTTGTGAGCTCTGTTTAGTTCCGAACCCATTTTTTAATTTGGTCATTTTCTTGATGTCCAGTTTTGGTTTGTTTTTTTTTTTTTTTTTTTTAGTTCTTTAGTATTTTAGATATTAACCCTCTATTGGATATGTAACTGTTAAAGATCTTTTCCCATTCTGTAGCCTCTCACTTTGTCTGAATTATGATTTCCTTTGCCATATAGAAGCTTTTCAGTTTCATGAAGTCCCATTTATTAGTTGTTGATCTTAATGCCTGTGCTCTCAGTGTTCTGTTCAGAAAGTCTTTTCCTGTACCACTGCGTTCAAGACTATCCCCCACTTTCTCTTCTATCAAATTCAAGGTGTCTGGCCTCATGTCGAGGTCCTTGATTCATTTGTAGGTGAGGTTTTTTTTGTGCAAGGTGATGAGTATGAACCTACTTATAGTTTTCTACGTGCAGACATCCAGTTTGACCAGCACCATTTTTTAAAGATGCTGGGGGTTTTTGTTTTTTTGTTTTTCTAGTGTGTATTTCTGGCTTCTTTGTCAAAAATCAGTTTAGGTGTGTGGATTTCAGGTCTGGGTCTTGAATTTGATTCCATTGATGAACATTTCTGTTTTTATGCTAATACAATGCTATTTTTATTATTGTAGTGCTATGGTACAATTTGAGATAGGGGATGGGGATGCCTCCAGCAGTTCTTTTATTATTTGGGATTGTTTTAGTATCGGTTCCCCAGGGTCCAGGGGGCTTTGCCATGTCCGGCGTGGGACATCAGGGGGAAAATCTACGTACGCTATGTTCTTATGTCTGTTAACTGTTCCTCTAAGACAAAATTACATCAATTCAGCTATAGCTCCACCAGGCATTCAAGGTAGGAACAACTCTAGACATACCAAGCTCTATACCCATCTACTTTATTTCTCTGGGATGAAATCCTGTCTCCATAACTGCAGTTCCGTCCAGCTCCCTAGCTCATAGTCCTGCTAACGACTAAACTCCTATGCTTTCAGCCTCATCTTCGTCCTCTCTATCCTCTTTCTCCATCTCTGCTGCTCTCTACTCCTGGCACTCAGAAAACTCTACTTGAGATCTGCTTACCCTCTACGGAACCTCTGTTCTCTCTTCTCTCTCACCATGCTGTTCTGTCCACCTCCAGAAAATACCTGCCTTTTCTTTCCCTGGGCCCCTCCTTCCCTGCCTCCTCAGGAATGTAGTTTTATCTCTCACCTTGATATGTTAAAAACCTCTTTTGTTTTCAGTCAAAGTGCTCTGGAGAACCACTAGGCTTCCTCAAGATGAGGGGATGGTCTGAGCTTCATTAGCACAGGAAACAAAGCTAGGCATCTCCCACCAGCTTGTCTCCTAAGCTCAGCAGGGCAGTTAGTAACTTAGTAGGTTCAGCAGGTCTGGGGAGCTGAACTGTTTACTAATAGGTCTGGGCATGCAAGGATTTCATAGCAGAAGAAAGCTGAAGTATTAAAGGTTGGGTAACACCAAATATTCATAATACATGGCTTTGCCTTTTGATAGACCCTTGGCCTGTAAAAGTTCAGCTTTAATACACAGCTGAATCTCTATGATATATTCTTGCAGCCCGCAAGATTTTAGCGATCCTGGATTTTTTTGTGTTACTATATGAAGCTGAAATTGTCCTTTCAGTTTTTGTAAAGAATTGTTTTGGGATTTTGATGGGAATTGCACTGAATCTATAGATTGTTTTTGGTAGGATGCCCATTTTCACTGATAATCTATCAATCCATGAGTATGAGAGGTCTTTCTGTCTTCTGATGCCTTCTTTTATTTCTTTCTTTAGTATCTTCAAGTTTTTATTATGTAAGTCTTTTACTTGCTTGATTAGAGTTATCCCAAGATATTTCTTTGGAGACTGTTTGAAAGTATTGTTTCCCTGATTCTTTCTCAGTCTGTTATCTGTATATAACAGGGCTTCTTTTTTTTTTTTTTTTTTTAAACCTTGTATTTTTGAGATATGGTCTTTTACTAAACCTGGAACCCACTGATCCAGCTGAACTAGCTGGCTGTCCAACTCCAGGAATCCTACTCTCTCTGCCCCTCCAGTCCTGGGATCACAGGCATGTGCAAGCACACTTGGCTTTTTCTGTGAGTGCTAGGAATCCGCACTCAAGTCCTTATGGCAAGAGTTTTACTCACTGACCCGTCTCCCCAGCCCCACCTAAGTTCTTGAGTGTGTAACTCCTAAGAACAAAAGAATTCTTCAAAATCCAGAAGTGTACTGTTGAATTAACAGCTTTTTCATCTCTGGCATGTATTTCATGGTTGTCCCAACAAAGGGACAACCCTGTTCAGTTGCTTGTGCCGCAATCCAGGCCTGCCCCTAACATTTAGATGTATTGTCTGTGTATCTTTTTTTTTTTTTTTTTGATTTTTTTTTTTTTTTTTACAAGTTTTTTTTATCAGTATGTATGCCCTACCTAAATGGGCAGCCGCCGGCATTATAGATGGGTGTGAGCCACCATGTGGGTACTGGGAATTGAACTCGGGTTCTCTGGAAGAGCCAGTGCTCTTAACCTCTGAGCCATCTCTCTAGCTCCTGTCTGTGCATCTTTTTCATTCTGGGATGATTTCTTGGCTTTTGTCCTTCAAATACTCACTTTTTTTTTTTTTTGGAGGGTGCTGGGGATAAAATCCAAGACTTCTTACTTGCTAAGCGTACACTCTGCTAATGAGGTGTGTCCCAACCCCTTTCTAGTTTTAAAATCAGAGTTAGAATAAAAAGGTTTTGTCAGGCATAGAGGCAGAGGCAGGAGGATCTCTGAGTTTGAGAACAGCCAAGACTATACAGAGAAACCCTGTCTTGGGAAAAAAAATTAAAAAATAAAATGTTCCTGTCACTTCCGAAAGATTTTTGTTATTGTTGTATGTATGTGTGATACTGGCTTTGGCATGCTAGACCACACAATTACCGGCCCCCGAAAGCATTTTTTGTTTGTTTGTTTGTTTGTTTTTCGAGACAGGGTTTCTCTGTGTAGCTTTGCGCCTTTCCTGGAACTCGCTTTGGAGACCAGGCTGGCCTCGAACTCACAGAGATCCACCTGCCTCTGCCTCCCGAATGCTGGGATTAAAGGCGTGCGCCACCACCGCCCGGCCCGAAAGCATTTTTTTAAAGACTGTATTTTTATTATTGTTAAGACATGTGCGTCTATGTAGGTATGAAGGCAGGTGCCCTAGGAGGCCATAATCATTGAAGTCCCTGGAGCCAGAGTTACAGGTGTCTGTGAGCCACCTCAGGTGGTTGCTGGGAACCAAACTCAAGTCCTGTGGAAGGGCAGAACGTGCTCTTCATCCCTGACCCATCGCTCCAGCCCCCTGCGAGCGTTTTTCCGTGATTGATGATGGCTAACTCTCCTTCCGCCTCTGCCATCAGGAGCTGGGGTAAGCGTTCATTGGGTTTTGGAGATTGGAGTCTTGAGTAAAAGTGGCTCAGCAGTGAGAATTATTGCTGAAGACAAGTTAGCGTCACCTAGTTCCGTCCTTGACCTCTTTCCTTATAAAATGGGCCAACAAGGTAGCATTGCTTTCAGAGCTACCTCCATTTCCAGAACCACGTACCTGCAATGGTTTAGCCCCGACAGTCTGTACCTGCTGTAACTCCATCCATCCTCCGCCTTGGTTTGCTGTTGCCGGTAGAAACAGCACTATCTCCCAGGAGGTTGGTTGGTTGTTTTTCTGCCAAGAAGGTTTTTGTTGTTTTGTTTTCCTGGTAGTTACTAGGAAGTTGAGCCAGAGGACAACATAAAGATGACATAATTAAATCTAGCCATCTAGCAGTTTCCCCTTCCCACTTCCTTTTAATGCAGACAGCTTTGTGACTCTTCTGATTTTATTTATTTTTATTTCATGTGTATGAGTGTTTTGCCTGCGTGTGTGTATGTGCACATAAAGTGTGGGCCTGGTGCCCATGGAGGCCATTGGAGGGCACTAGGCTCTCTAGAACTGGAGTTAAAGATGGTTGTGAACTACCATGTGAGTACTGGAAACCAAACCTTGTCTGTCTCTCTCTATCTGTCTATCATCTATTCTTTCTATCTATCTATCTATCTATCTATCTATCTATCTATCTATCTATCTATTTTTGATTGGTTGGCAGATTGACTTAACTGATGTACTAGGCATTGAGCCCAGGGAGAAGCAAATGCCTCTTTTTCAGAAAGTAAGCAAGGCCCCCTTGGTTCCCATTTTATTTCCTCTTCAAAGTTCATCTGGTCAAGGTTTTCTCTCCTGGGACCGAGTAAGACAACAACTTAGGACAGAAGAAAAGCACCCTTCTCCCTTCCTGACTTGTGTGCCCACTGCTGCCCCTTGGCCTGCCATAAATCTCTTGGTCTTGGACCCTCCCAAGTAAATGTTCCAGGTAAATATAGAAAGCTCCTTGGAGACTGCTGTTGGCCTACTGGAGAATGGCAGCTTTGTAGTGAGCATAAAGCAGCGTTTGTAAGAATAACCTCAAAATAAGAGAGTTGGGAAAAGAAATCACACAGCCAAAGTCAGTGAGAAGCTAGGAGGGTCATTGCACCGGTGTTTTTGGTGTGTTGGTTTTGTTTTTCCCCCTTGGCTGTTGTTTTAGGGCCTCCATTTTTAAACAGTCACTGTGCTGGTTTTGACAGCTTCACCCGACTGGGCAGTGCAGTGTGTTGTGATTGTGCTCACCTCATAGTCTCCTTCCCCTCACTTCCGCGGACATCCTCTCTTCCTAACCAGCACTTCTCCTACCCTATGGCCTTCCTTCCTGTAAACCGCCACTGCCCTGTGTTCATGAAGACAGCATCTCACCAGGCTCCTTTCCATCCCCACCCCCACCCCACCCCCACTTCTCCAGAACGTTCCCTGTTCCTTGGAGAGGTTGCTGTCGTTGAGGGCTGAAGCGCCTCCAGTCTTTGCAGATAACTTGTAACTAGGAGCGTATTGTTTACCCAGATGGTTTTAATGCTTTTACTTTAAAATAGGAAGTCCAACTAGGTCCACAAGTCTCATGCTGTAGTATTTGGAGGAGCTGGACACACATTTGAACTTATGTCATTGACAAGAACCTGAAGGGAAAACTCTAGCAAAGCCCTCCTGAGAACCCACACCTGACAGTGGTCACCATCTGCAGTAGTGAATATTTTTCGGTACCTTTCCTCTTCCTGGCCACTGATGCCTTTTTATTTATAATGCTGGATTATTTCATAGCTTCTAATGATTTCACAGTTGTAGATATATCCTTTACTCTTTGATTACAGAATTCAAACTGAGACTTTTTTTTAATGTGCATGTGTTTTACCTGCATATATGTCTGTGCGCTACATGCATGCCTGGTGCCCACAGACCCAGGAGAGTGCATTCGATCCCCTGGAATTAAGGATGATTGTGAGCCACCATGTGGGTGCTGGGACTGAACCTGGGTTCTCTACAGGAGCAACAAGTGCTCTTGACCACCAAACATCTCTCAAGTGTTCTGGTTTTTTTGAGACAAGATTTCATATAGCTCAGGCTGGCATTGAACTCCGGGTCCTTTTTCCTCAGCCTTCCAAAGTGTTGAGATTACAGGAATGTGTCACTACAGCCTGCAGTGTGCAGCTCCAGGTGAGCTGACAACCTCTTCTGGCCTCCGTCGGCACTTACGCTTGTGTACACAGACAATACACAGTCACACAATTAAAATTAAATCAAATCTTTTTAAAGAAATGTTACATATAATTGTGAAAGCTGAAAACAACATAAATATCTAGTAGTACAGTGATGGTTAAAATATACTTGAATTAAATTTTTCTATTAAATCAATTTCAACTAAAATTTAATTATGTGTACAAAATAACGTAAAAGGCTGTTCTCGGGGGAGATGGCTTAGCTATAAATGAACTCTCTACCAAGACTAATGACCTGAGTTCAGTCCCTGGGATCCCCAAAGTAGGACAGAACTGACTCGCTCAATTTGTCCTCTGACCTACATACATGTCCCATGGTTCACATTCGGAAGCTCGCTCTCTCTCTCTCTCTCTCTCTCACTCTGAAAATAAATGTAATTTTTTTTAATTCTACATTGATGCCAACATTATAAAATACACCCTTAAAAATAAATAAAAGGAAAGGGCTAGGGATTTCTTTCAGTTGGTAGAGTGCTCGCCTATCATGCATGAAGCCCTGGGGTTGATCTTCAGTGCCACATGAACTGGGTGTAGGTAGCACATGCTTGTAATGGCAGCCCTGGGGAAAGACAGGAAGATCAGCAGTTCAAGGCCACCCATGTTTGAGGTCAGCCTGGGCTACATGAGACCTTGTCTCAAAAAGAAAGAAGGGGAGACCAGCAAAGAGGAGAGAGAGAAAAAAAAAAAAGAAAGCTGGTGTGTGACACACACTTGTAATCCCCAGAATTGAGTGGTGGAGGCAGGAGGGTCAGGAACTTAGGACCAGCATGGGCTGCATGGGCGGCATGGGCTGCATGGGACTGAGGCTTGTAGAGAAGGAAGGGATGGAGAGGGACCGAGTTACAGATTTAATCACGCTGGGCCTCACGCTTGCTAAACACACACTCCGTCACCAAGCTACACACTCAACCACTCATTAGTATTTCTTAATAAAACCCTTATATTGTAGAGGTGTGATCTAAAAACCTCCAGGGCATGTTTCTTGATGTGAAACATCAATGGACACCTTTTTTTATCATGGCAAAACGTGTGTGACATGAAAGCTTCCTGCCATACCTTTTTCTTTTGAGACAGGGTCTCACTCTGTAGCCCTGATTGGCCGAGGACTCTTGATATAGACCAGGCTGGCCTCAAACTCGAAGAGACCTGTTGACTTCTGCCTCCTGAGTGCAAGGATTAAATGTGTTGTGTGCCTCCATAGCCCAGCCTCATCATTACCATTTTTAACATAATTTAGTAGTGTTAAATACATCCACGTTGTTGTGTGTCCAACAGTGCTTTGTTGTTGTTGTTGAGATACTGCCTCACTGTAGCCAAGGCTGGCCTGGAGCTTGCTTCATGATGCAGGCTAGCCTCTTCTGAGTGCTAAGATTACACGTGTGCCATCATGCCCGGTTTGATCTAGTTTTGGAAGTCACACACAGAGTGACTGCAGGGACAGAACATTTATGCGTCGTGCACAAAACCCAGAATTTAATCCTTAGCAGCAAGAAACGTTAAACGACAAAGGTCACCCCCTCTGACTGGACATCCTCAACAAGTTGAAAGCAAGCAGGGGGGGGGGGGGGGGAAGGCAAATGTTGGAGAAGTCGCCCAGCTATTCTTGGGCCACCTGACCAGGACTCAGGCTTTCTGGGTATGTGAAAACAGCATCGTGTGTGTCTAAGCCAGCCAGTGAGAGAGTGGGATTCCTCTGAGTTCTGTCTCCTCGGGCAGTTTGTCCCCTGGAGGGGACAGGGGCTTCTGCACTGCTGTTGAACTCTTACTGTTAGGTCTGCCCGTGGCTAGCTTGGAGATGGTAGGCTCTTAAGGTTTTGGTCTTCCCGGTAGAAGATGAAAGTAGCAGGCCCTCAGGGCAAAAAACCTGTTCCTGCCTTGGAGTTCTTTGGGCAGGAATCACCTTGAGTTGCTCTGGAGTCTTGCGTCCTTGAATTTGTAAGTCTGCTAAGCTGCAGATTGCCAGCCCTTGCCTCTTACTCCCTCCGAAGACCTTGATGTGACTTGATACTTCTTACCGAGGCTTTATCGCTCATGGCCTTGGGCTTGCAGTTAGTCTCCTTGTCCCAGATGATAAATGCTCCCGAAAAGCAACTGTTCCGGATACAGGCTCCCATCAGAAACAGGAACAGTCAGTCTTTGGGACAGGCCACCGTGTACCCAGACAGTCTGGTCTGGTGGCACTTGGCTTTAGCTATACATGTTTTGAGATTGTGGGGTAAGCGTCCGTGGGGTCTCGGAGCGGGTGTAGGAGTGGCAGACTGACTGAGTTGGCAGGAGGGTGCTCCCCCACATCTTCTTTCTGCTCTGCCTTGGGGCTTTCCCAGCTCTGTATTGATAGCAGGAGTTTTAAAGGCTGGTTTCAAACTTAAGAGATCAAGTGGTCCATCAACCTCGGCCTCCAAAGTGGCTGGCCTCAGGTGTGTGCACACCACACCTGAGCCTAGCTGATTATGTGACGACTACTACCTGATGTTGCTTTCCACTTCTTTTCCCCTCCTCCCCACCAAGGCCTCATTATGTTTCTTTTTTTTTTTTTTCCTTTTTTTTTTTTCCTATGTATATGGTTGTTTTACCTTGGGGTGGGGGGTACCGGAGGAGGCTAAAAAGAGAATGCTGGATTCCTGGGACTGGAGTTACAGATGATTAGGAGCTACCATATGGTTGCTAGGAATTGAACCCGGGTCCCTGAAAGAGCAGTCAGTGCTCTTAACTACTGAGCCATCTCTCCAGCCCCCTCATTACGTTTCTTGAAAACATGTACCCAGAGTCTTGACCCAGGGGTCTGAGAATTATAAGCCAAGGAAGGTTTCTGCTTTTGAAATATTGTGCTAGGGATCAAGCCTAGGGCCTTTACACGTGGTAGGGAAGTGTTCTGCTGTTGAACTGCTCCCAGGCCCCTGGTTTTTACATTTGCCAAAGGATCATAAAGCAAAAAGACAATAAATAAGGAAGGAAGTAAAAACGCACGCAACCAACCCATGCACACTCCAGAAAATCCATGGTACTTCTCTCAGTCAGCCACCCAGTTTCAACCTGTGTTGAAAGTGGATTTCCAAGCCAGGTGTGATGGCGCACGCCTTTAATCCCAACACCTGGGAGGCAGAGCCAGGCCGATCTCCGTGAGTTCGTGGCCAGCCTGGTCTACAGCGTGAGTTTCAGGTCAGCCAGGGCTACGCAGTGAGACACTGAAGACACTGAGACAAGGAGATGGGTTTCCGAGAGGCTCCCGTGGCTGCTGACATTCCCTCTGCATCCCTTTCAGATGTCTGGTTTCTCTGCTGCCTAGTAACCATTTCCCTTTTCTTTCCCTCTCCAAAGAAATACCAGCCCTCGGACCCCGCCTTCGCCTATGCACAGCTGACCCACGACGAGCTGATCCAGTTGGTCCTCAAACAGAAGGAAACCATCAGCAAGAAGGAGTTTCAGGTGCGCGAGCTGGAAGACTACATCGACAACCTGCTGGTCCGAGTCATGGAGGAAACCCCCAACATCCTCCGAGTGTCGACTCCACTTGGCAAAAAGGCCGGAAAGATGTGACTCGCAGGAAGGAAACGGAGATGTTTTGTGAGCTTGTTTCCACTACCTCTCGAGGTCAAGGGCGTGGTCTGCCTAGTAACCAGCACACAGTCTCCTGTCGCCGGTGTGCGTTGTCTGAGAGTTAATTCTCCTAGTTGAAACCAGGTTAATGATTACAACGAATCTTTTCTATACATTCCCAGCATTTTATTTTTAAATGCCTCTGTGCCTTTAACCAAGTTGTAAATATAAGGTTTGATCCTGAGCCACCAATTCAGGGGCCACCATCGGAACTAATGTATTTTAACACTCAGGTTATCACCCTTTGATACTGAGATTTTCAAGTATGTATCCTCGGTGAAGCCAGGTTTAGGGTGCCATCAGAAAGGGACTCTATGTACTATGGGCACTGTTTCACCTCCTTTCCTGGCCTCTGAGCGGCTCAGGTGTGGTAGATGCTAAATGTTTGTGTCCTGTAAACTTCTCAGACTCAAGGGTTGTTTTGGTAGGGTTCTTGTTTGGGGGCCATTGTTCTGTTTTTAAGATAGGCTGTTGTGTAGCCTGAGCTGGTCTTGAACTCACTGTATAGCTGAGATTAGCCTTTTTCTGATCTTCCTGCCTCCACTTCCCAAGTGTTGGGATTACCACCATGGTGTTGAGGCCTCTTGACTGGAGCACAGCTGTTTACAGAAAGCCTCTGAGCATGCTTCTTAGACTTTGAACAAACTGCCTCTTCCAGTTCCTTCTCCCTTCTGGCCTTGAAAACACGCTCCTCGTGGGTGAGGAGATACAGCTCAGTGGGTAAAGGGTTTGCACTGCAAGCCTGAGGATCTGTTTGCATTCCTGGCACCCATGCAAAAAAGCCAGCAGTAGGGGCAGGTGCCTGGGTGGGGGATGGGCTCAGAGAGGTGAGTGGGCAGACAGGCAGGTCCTAGGGGCTCACTGGCCAGCTGTTCTAGCTGAAACAGGGAACTCCAGATTCAGTGAGGGACCCTGTCTTAATAAGATGAAAAGCTACCATAAATAAACCTCTGCCCTTCATATGCTCCCACATAGGTGAGCACACCCCACACATGTACAAATGCGAGCGCGCTTGCATGATCACACACACACACACACACACACACACACACACACACACACACTGTGTGTTGTAGATCCATAGGGCCATGTCCCGGAGATATGAAGGAATTAAAGAATCACTTTTCAGGCTGGATCAGCAGTTAAGAGAACTGGCTGCTCTTCTAAAGGGACCCAGGTTCAATTCCCAGCACCCACATGGTAGCTCACAACTGCCTGTAACTCCAGTTCCAGAGGATCCGACACCCTCACACAGACACACATGTAGGCACAGCACCAATGCACATTCAAAGGAAACAAAAGTCACTTGTCACTTGAGTAGGGGAAATGGTCAGAGTCCCTCCTCTCCAGCTGTCAGGGTTCCTGCTGCTCAGTTGGCCTCTCCGGTGCCTGGAGAGAGGACTAAGAGATCCGGACACTTACTCCAACTGTCTGTGAGGTAGAGAATGATGTTAGGAAGGGGCCTTGGCCATGGCCATGCTTCCATTTGCTGGTCTTGCTGGCAGCATTCCTGGAAGGGAGGAGCCAGAGTCCGCTAATTCCTCAAGATGAAGGCGCCCTGGGCCAGGGCTGGGAAGCACTCAGTGGTCGAGCGCTTACCCACACGTGCTTTTTGATTGCTACTTCCTGATCTGGGGGAATTTCGTTGCTGCTGTTTTGAGACAGGATCTCACTGGCTTCAAACTTTCATCCCTTCTGTCTTTCCAAATACTGGGATCACCAGTATGTGTCACCATGCCTGGTAGACGGCTGTGTTTTTAAACTGGATTTATACATATAAAACTATAGATATAGATAGATAGATAGTTATAGTTATATATTTATATATAAACTAGATTTATATGTATAAATCTTGTTTTAAAATACAGCAGCTGGGCGGTGGTGGCGCAAGCCTTTAATCCCAGCACTCGGGAGGCAGAGGCAGGCGGATCTCTGTGAGTTCGAGGCCAGCCTGGACTCCAAAGCGAGTTCCAGGAAAGGCGCAAAGCTACACAGAGAAACACTGTCTCGAAAAACCAAAAAAAAAAAAAAACATATATACATATATATATGCATATGTATATATGTTTTGTTTTTTTTTCCCTTAAACTCAGTCCCATTTTCACCAATAGAGGGAATTTCATTGCTGGTCACCTCATACTGGAATTAAAGTGTTTCGTGTTGTTCATTTTCTCTTCTTCGTTGTAATAAAAATCTCGTGAAATC
>CABHPQ010175433.1:0-37123 GCA_902168405.1 Peromyscus aztecus
CACCCCAGTGTTTTTTCTGTCATGGTTCTAACCTCTAGAAGGAGCTCTTCATGCTCTCGATACCACTGGGTGGTTTGGCCTGATTTTGTACCTAGTAAATAGAGTTATGTTGGAAAAGAAAGCATTTGTTTAAGCTACTATAAGCTTGCTGATGAATGCATCCCTAGCGAACAGCGCTTTCTTGGTATTCAAAAACAATTTTTTTTTCTGAGACAGATTCTCCCTATGACGCTCTGGCTGTTTTAGAACTCACTCTGTAGACCAGGCTGGCCTCAAACTCACAGAGATCCACCTACCTCTACTTCCTGAGTGCTGGGATTAAAGGTGTGTGCCACACAGCCCGGCGGTGGTGGTGCACACCTTTAATCCCAGCACTCGGGAGGCAGAGGCAGGCAGATCTCTGTGAGTTCGAGGCCAGCCTGGGCTACCAAGTGAGTTCCAGGAAAGGCGCAACGCCACACAGAAAAAAAAAAAAAAAAAAAAAAAAAAAAAAAGGTGTGTGCCACTAAGCCCAGCAGTCTTTGAAAATATTTTTACAATTAGTTTAAACATACACAATCGTAAGATAAGAATTGTCTTGGAATTAGATGATCACACAAGATAGCATGACTTCCTGACTGGACTGACAAACAGTGGACAGTGTTTTTATAGTTTGACACCTGAAACCATTCTAAATGTTTCATGCATATTGACCTATTTGACACTTAGAGTAGGCAGGCACACGCCTTCAATTCCAGTGCTTGGGAAGCAGAGACAGACAAGTCTCTGTTAAGAACCTGGTGGTCTACATAGTGCATTCCAGGGCAGCCAAGGTTGCATAATAAGATTCTGTCTCAAACAAACAAACAAACAAGCCAATGACTTACAATGATCCTAAAAGGCAAATATTCGTGACTTGTCCATTCCATAGCAAAGAAACCTAGGTTCAGGGAGATCAAACAGGCTATGGTCACACAGGTAAGAAACAAAGGAGCCAGAACATAAGTGACTCTACCTGTAGCATCTCTGCTCTTAATCCGCTCACTGTTAGCAAGCCCATGCCAGCTCCACCCCACCTCAGGGCCCTACTGCCTGGCGTCTAATTCTCTCCTTGCTGATGTCATCAGCCTGCTAGGTTTCTGTACATATCTAAGTGTGAAACTTCCAATACTACATATTTCAAGTACAAAATATAAATTCAGTTTATCATGATCCTCCAGGCTACTTTCTATACTACCAAACTGCCAACTGCAGTAACTTTAAAAAGTTTTTTTTTAATGTTAAGTTGGTATTCCTTGTACATAGTAATGGATTTCACAATGATATTTTTGTTTAAATACATCATATACTTTGTCTGAATGACTACCATTCAAATAACAAGTAACAACAAATATTGAAGAGAATATAGAGGAAAGAGACTTTGAGCCTTTGTATGTAGTTGTCAGCAATGTAAGCTAGTGTAGCTACCACAGAAATCAGAATAGAAGGTCTTTAAAAACTAAAACTAGAGCTACCATATAAGCCAGCTGCCCCACTTCTGGAATACCCCAATGGCATCTAAGTCCACACACAATAGCTGTTCTTGTACTTCCATATGTATTGTGGCATCATGATCCTGTTATGGGATCAGCCTAGGTGTCCATCAACACATGAATGGATAAAGAAATGCAGTGTATAACTAAGGTGAAGTTTTACTGAGTCATAAAGAAGAATAAAATTATATAATTTGTAGGGAAACGGATGCAGATGGAAGTGATCATATTTAAGCAAAATAAGCCAGACTCAGAAAATAGCTTCTCTATTCCTACTATCATCTAGAATAGTATATTTCTCATCTCCCAACATACTAAGTGTTTTTTTAACAACCCTGTTTATTTGGGGGCGATAGTTTCATAAGTGGTTTGTGTTTCTGTATGTTACAGTCAGCACTGTTTACCAAACCTGGTGGTCCAAGGATGCTATTAGATCAGCACAAAGAGAAGCATTTGGAAACAAAGGAGCAGCTGTGGGGTGATGCAGATCTAGGAGGAAGAAAGCAGAAGTTACCAGAAACTGAGGACCATAACAGGAGCCAGTCCTGCAGAAAAGTTCCAAAAGTAGTGAACAAATGCAGGAGGGAAATTTTTCACTTATTTCAAAAGCTCCAAGAAGAGAAAGGAGGTTGGGCATGAGAAGTACTCCTTTCAGGTTTCCAGGTAACCCAGAAGTTCAGTTTCTACTGGACCTCTTGGTGGAAGTTGGGATTGAAAAGTAGAACAGAGCTGGGTGCACGCCTTTAATCCCAGCACTTGGGAGGCAGAGGCAGGTGGATCTCTGTGAGTTCAAGGCCAGCCTGGTCTACAGAGTGAGTTCTAGGACAGCCAGAACTGTTACACAGAGAAACCCAATTTCGAAAAACCCAAAAAAGAAAAAAGAAAAGCAGAACAGGTTTTGAATTTTCAAGCAGTAGAAGAAATTATGGAAATGGTACAAAGTGGACATCAATTGATTTATTTGCCCAGAAACCATTTCCTTTCCCCTTTCTGGTCACAAACAGCTAGTGTATTGATCATTTGGTCCCCAGATGATGATACTATTGAGAAGTGATTACAGATCATGAGAGTAAAACTTTACTTCAGTGGATTCATACTGAGATGACATTATTGGGAGATAATGTAAACGGGAGGTGGAGCTTGTTTGGGGGTAGTAGGCACTGGGAGTGTACTTTGCTTTGGAAGGGTATATTTGGCTCCCTTCGTTCCTCTTCATTTCTCTCTCTGCTTTCTGATGACCCTTAGATGAGCAGCATTTCCAGTTCCTCCCAGCAATGACTGTGTGTGTGTGCGTGCGTGTGTGTGTGTGTGTGTGTGTGTGTGTGTGTGTGTGTGTTGTATACGTGGGGGGGCATACAAACCTGCACATACACAGGGGCCAAAGGAGGGTGTTGGGTGGCCTCTATCACCCTTACCTTACTCCTTTAAGATAGGATCCCTCATTGAACCTGAACCTAACTGGTTTTTTGCTATATTGATGACCACCAATCACCAACAATCCTCCCGTGTCTGTCCCCCACTCTCTCCATCCCCAGTGCTGAGGTTACAGGCTTGTGGGATTACACTTGACTTTTATATAGGTGCTGGGGATTGAACTCGGGTCCCCATGCTTACAAGGTAAGCACCTTGTTCACCAAGCCATCTCTCCAACCCTTCTCAGGCCACAGAGTACCTTCTGGGTATCTGGAAGCTGATTAGGTTGATGAGCCCTGTTGTCTGCTCCCTGCTCAGCTTGTTTGCACAGGTCTCTACACTCTGTAGGGCAGAGTCTATATAACACGAGAGACGTAGCCAGAAAGAGGATAGAGGGAGGAAAGGTGACTGACTCTGGACTCAGGTCCACAGGCGTCAGGGGAAGGATCTCCACCATCTGGAGGTGGGCAGTGTGCTTCTGTGGGTCAGGCTGGCACCAGCTCATTTCACCTATGCCATTTCTTGGAAATCTCTTATTCTTGATTGTCTCCTGTGGCCTTTGTCATAATTTTACTCCTCGCCTTCCCCTTCCTTTTTATTTGATTTCTTTCTATTTCCGCTTAAAAAATATTTCTTCCTCAAAGACATAAAGGGGAACTTAAGATGTCATCACTGATTGCTTGATATTTAATTGTATTTTGTTTTCCAGGCAAGGTCTCATTAAAACCTATACATGTTTGCATATAAAGAGATAGAAACAACATGAGCAACCACTTTCCCCTCAATGTTAATAGAAATTATTTCAGGAAAATACATTTCCTAGTAAGATTCATCTTTTTTTCTTTCTTCTTTTTTTATTTTTTATTTCAGGCTGGTGAGGTGCCTCAGTGGGTAAGGGGACTTACCCCCAAGCCTGATGACCTGAGTCCAATGTCTGGATCCCACAGGCTGGAAGGAGACAGCCAGCTCTCGGTAGTGTAAGGTCATACTGTGGTCTCTTCCCACTGCAATAAAATGTTTCAAGACTCCCCTGGATAGTTAGCTACATGCATGTGTAAGTAGTGACATATCAAAAGTGTCTGGAAGTGAAGAAATATTTCAATATATGTTAGAGGATAACATAGAATAGCTTATACTCTGCTGTCTGTGTGTGTGGGGGGGGGGACTTTCTCAAAAGCCAGGAGTAACATAAGTCAGTCACTTCTTTGCATGTCCCTTTTCCTCCCACTTCTCTGCTGTCTTCTCTCTCTCTTAAATTTTTTTTGAAGGCCTATCGTGCACCAGTGTTTTCGATTCTGAAACATCAGACTTCCCTTGAAGTCACAGCCGCTCTCGTTCCTTATTATTTGAACTATTCGCTAAGGGAATAGTTTTTAATTTCACTGCTGAAATTTTCCTTAGCCTCTGATTTCCTGAGGGGATTGTGTGTTAAGCAAGAAAAAAATGTCTGTCCTCTTCCCCCTTCATCTTGGTGTTTGAGGGCTGATATACATCATTGAAGATTGCTATTAGCACTAAGTTAGTTAATTATGGCAAGCACAGAGTCTACATGCTGTGATGATGGAAGAGAAAAAGAATAGCCCATCAGTCAGAGGGGCTTCTAAATGATTTCGCCGTGATCTAGGGATATTGAAATTGATGGGTCTCAGCCCATCAACCAACCAAATACAGGCGGCATCCATCTCTTGCTGAGACACAGGGAGCACTGTTTTAAACATGCTGAAGCCCACAGGTTTTGGTCTGGCTCCACCAAGCTACATTTGCACAGAGAATTATTTCCAAGTTTCATCTTCTGCTTCCCGCATCTCTCACCAGAACGAAACTCTCCACATTCACTATTCAGTCTATGGTATGTTGTGTCTTGTCGGGAGTGGTCCATTGCTGGCAACTTTAGCTGTGAACCATGAGGCATCAACACCTGAGTTGGGAGTATACTACCAAATGTCTACCTCCACATCAGGCCACTAGAGGAGCCCAGCCATTATCTTGTAAATCTTAGGACACCAGAGGATCTAAAAGCAGGGACTGTTGTAGTCTCTATTGTGAAGTAAGTCACTTTCCTGTGGCTGGAAAGCACCCATGTAGGCAAGAGACTGGAAACAGGTGCCTACCGGGCTTAAGCCTCATTGAGCTCCATAGAGGTCAGAGGCTGCTGTGAATTGCTAGGCATGATTATCAGCAAGCCCTGGAAGCACGTCAGAAGAAGATGGACAACCCACTCTCCAATAGGCCTTCTTATCACCAACCCCCTCCTCAAGGTTCAAATCTGAAGCATCCCTCACAGGCTCATGTTCCCAGCATAAAGAACTATTTTAAAGGCCATGGAGCCCTTAGGTGGTGGGGTTTGGTGGGCAGAAGTGGGTCTCTAGAGGCAGGTCTTTGAAAGGGAGGCCTGGCCCTCCTTTCTGGTTCATGACAAGTGAATAGGCATGGCCTCACCCTCCCACCTCCATGGACAGACCCACTGCACCCTGCCTTCCCCACCATGATGGACCCCCCAGGTTCCCCCCAGGAAACTGTAAGTCAAATTAAATCTTTCCTCCAGCAAGCTACTGTTACCATCTGGCATTTTAGTCTCAGGGAAGCTGAAAATAACAAAGAACACTCCTATCTCCCTCCCGATTCCTCCTGTTGCTTCTTTCTCTCTGTTCCATGCAAATGAGCACACGTGCAACTTCCTTAATTCTGCAAGAAGACTTGATCTGAACCCCCAGTGCTGCCACAGAGAGAGGTCTATCATTCCAAATGCCTGCAATCCAGCAGTATGGAAGACCATAATGGTCATTTTCCAATCAGAAAACTACTTTCAGGGTCTCTTTACCAACCTGCTCCAAGCGCTGCCCTCCATCTTGAAGCATGTCTTTGACTCTATCTCTGTAGCACTTTGTCTCTTTAATAAGAACGCTGGCACCCCTGAGCAGTTAATTTTTCCAGGCTGACCTCTACCAGCAACGGGTCTGTCTTAAAATTACTGCACATCACTTTCTGTGAACAGAACTGAATAGTAAAGAACCCAGGGAGGCTTTAGACTGAGCAGGATGACGGTATTTCATCTGCGAAGACAGAGTGTTAAAATGTTCTATGGTTGTGCACCAGGCAAATTTCTTTCCCCTCACACCTCTGTGAAGCCCAGAGCTGTGTCTAACAGGCTTTCAGTGCCACGTTTAGCACATATTTACACTCTCACAGCTCCTAGACAGGAACCTCATCTCATCTCAAAACAAAGTCAGCCGGATCGGACCACCTTATCCATCTGAACCTATTAAATCTTATTTATTTCCCAGCTGCTCACGTTTCCCAGGTAATGGTTATTTATGTAGGAATTTGGTAAATGTCAGACAAACCCAGTGATGCTTGTCTGGACTCCTATTTGCAAAGGATGGCAGCCAGAGAGTATGAGTGTTTCCCCCACCTTTTGTCCTAAGACTATCTTATTGGAGTTTTTAAACAACAAAGCCACACAATGTCTGGTCTTTAGTGACATAAGGAGACTGAATGCTACCCTGAGTGTTTCAGGAAATAAAAATGTCACATCAACACTATAAACTGTTTGTTCCACAAACTCAAGATGCAAACGCATTTACCGTGGGTGTTTCTGTTTTGTTTTTTTAAAATGTGTCCTGTCATTATTTGCACCATAGCAAAAATTTGCCATGTATCTATTGGCAGAGGTCAACCCTAGTACCTTAGATTGTTAATGTATGCCAAAGGCGTAATGCCTGGGTTGGGGGGTGGTGGGTGTTGACAATGGTGGAGCCATTTCCTGGGAACCAGGTTGAAGGTGTTTCTCCTTTTTAATATATACAAATATTTAATCCAACAAATGCAGCGGAAACGTCTTCCAGAATAGATCATATATCAAGCACTGCTTCTCATGTCTGCTGGCTGGTGACTACTTGGCTTCTTGCCCTGGGCATCTCCCCCATTCTTTCCTCCTTCTTCTTTCAGTTCTCTCCTGAGCCTAGATTTCTCCTCCTATTTATTCTCTCTGCCTGCCAGACCCACCGATCCTTTCTCCTGCCTGTCTATTCAACTCTTTATTAGACAATCAGGTGCCTTAGGCAGGCAAAGTAAAACAGATGCAACACATCTTTACATAATTAAACACACACCATTACATCAATAAACAGATGAAGCATAAACAAATGCAACACACCTTTACACAGTAAAAATAATAATCTAAAACACAGGACTCTCTGTGCTGGAAAGGTATGGTGGTCTGAATGAGAATGGCCTCCATAGGCTCTTGTGTGTGGATGCTTGGTCCCCAGTGGAACTGTTTGGGAAGGACTGGGGGGTGGGCTTTAGGGTTTCAGAAGCCCATATCATTCCCAATTAGCTCTCTCTGCCTCATGCTTGTGGGTGAGATGTGAGCTCTAAGCTATTGCTCCAGTGCCATGCCTGCTTACGGCCATGTTCATGAACTCTAACTCTTTAGAACAGTGAGCCCGAATGAAATTATTTCTTTTATAAGTTGCCTTGGTTATGATGTTTTATGACAGCAATAGAAAAGTAACTAAGACAGAAGACCAAGTGAGAAGCTTTAACCCTCAGGCTCTGCTCCAACCAGCACTGTTGTCACAGCCAAGCTGCTCATCTCATGAAAAAAAAAAATATGGCCAGAGATATAGTTCTTTGGAAGAATGCTTGCCCAGCATGTGTGAGGCCTCACACTTGATGCTCAACACTGAAAGAAGAAACCATACATGCAGCCTGGATTATTATATGTCCAATGAGCAGCATTAGGCTAGCATTACATACTTAGTGAATGGCAAACCTGTCTTCTACTTCTTCCAATGTCTTGTGTCCTACAATTCATGGAATCATAGAAAAATTATGAAGTTTGGAGTCTAAGAGACCTGGCTTCAAATTCTGAGTCTCCCACATATAAGACATGTTTGCTAATGTCTCTAAGTCTCATTTTTAGATCATGAAAAGATGATAACAAGACTCAGGTTACAGTATGGTTGGGGATATGAGATAGATAACCTATGTAGAGGAAGCCACTTAGAAATGGCGATTGTCTTTTCTTACCTACTCTTTTTTTCTATGAAAAACCCACCATATATAAATAGGTGGATAATAACTTCAAATGTTAACAATTATAAGAAAATATTACAGTTAGGAAAAAATGTTTCCCATCTACATTAGAGTAAGAAAATCTACATTTATGACCCAGGTATATAATTTTTAGTAAAGGCAAGTGCCCCTTGACGGTAGATGTTTGTAATAACTGGTTGATTTTCACCATGAGTACAGGAGGAACATGGCCTGGTTTCCAAAAGGAATCCAGACTCTTCTGGGACCAGTTGTACTAAGAAAAGTCCCAGAGGCTGGTTGTGTGCATCTTCATCCTTCAGAAGCTGGTAGTTAGTGAACGTCTTTAGCCTGTGACATGGGGTAACGCTTCGCTTAGGAAATGGCCGACCCTTCACTTACTGCTGCTTGGCAAAGTGTTTTTCATAGGAAATACAAGAACACCCTAGTGAAATAAGTTTAGAAAACTACAGTTGAATAGAATATACACCTCTGCCTTTGTCAATCTAAATTATGACTCAACAGGACCCAGAATGCAGTGTGCACATTCCCAAAGTAATTTGGCTAAGGAATTTTAAAATTACATTTATTTGTTGACTGATTTAGTTATATTTGTGTGTATTGTGTGGTGGTGGTGTGTGTGTGTGTGTGTGTGTGTGTGCGTGCGTGCGTGCGTGTGTGTGTGTGTGTGTGTGTGCAACTGTGCAAATAAGGAGGTCAGAGGAAAACTTACAAGAGTGAGTTCTCTTCTTCAACTGTGTGAGTTATGGGGGACAAAACTCAGGTAATCAGGCTTGGCAGCAAGTACCTTCGTCTGATGAGCCATCTTGCTGGTCCAGAAAAACTGTTTTTTCTCCTAGCTGAACCTGGAACTGACATGAGACTCACAATCTGGAGAAACACACATCAAGGAATGTTGATGTATTTAAATGGGATCTTTCTCTCCCTCCCTCCCTTCCTCTCCCCACCCACTAACTCTCTTCACAGGTCAAACCATCTTCAGATTTCTTCTTGTCGTCTGTGTGGACCTCCAGTCGTGGGCTTCTATTATCCTCCTATAATTACAGGATGATATCACCACTGATTGGTTTTGGTTTTTAAATCCTGAAACTAAAATGAATGACAGCATGACTGTATTCTTTTTAAGACCTCCTTTCTGTCTATGTATTGAGTTACAAGATAAGCAAATCCTAAGAGGAGAAATAACTGGACACAGACCAAAGGAATTTCTTGTTCTGAGGGACTTAATTCATGTGACAAATTATTTGAGGGACTTAATTCATGTGACAAGAGACTTTGAATCTGAAAGGAAGTATTTCCCTTCAATAGTATGCAGAACTGGGATGTACACTTCCTCTTGTAACAACTGTGCTTTCTCGTAGTTTGTACCATGCCGTCTTTTGTCTGAAGTCTGATGTCACCCTAACTTCATTAGCACCATGAAATGAGTCTGCAGAATAGGAATGAGAAGTACTTTACCTTCTTTGTGGCAACTTTATAATCCTTTCTCACTTTTCAGAATCCATGCCAAAGATATTGGTACAAATACATTTTAAGATAAGCTGGGCGCATCTCTGTTCCCATGGTGAACAGAAAGATAAACATCATTTTCTTTGATGGGGACGTCTTGTTCTTTGTATTCACATTCTATAAAGCAAATAATCTCATTGATCATTATCAAAAGGAGAACCCTAGGATCAATTGCACCAAATTCAAAACAGTCATCAGGGGCATCTTCTTCAACTCTAGCTTTCGTACTAAACAACTTTCTTTTAAAAAAAAATTAAAAATGTGTGTGTGTGTGTATGTGTGTGTGTGTGTGTGTGTGTGTGTGTGTGTGTGTACATGTGCACACACGTACCATAGCATTTCTGTAGAGATCAGAGAACAACTTTAGAAAGTCTATTTTCTCCTTCCACCATGTGGGTCGGGAATCAAGCACAGGTGGTCAGGCTTGGCAGCAAGTGCCTTTACCTACTGAGCCATCTCGCCAACCCCCAACATCCTAATTTCATTTGAAAATTCCATTATTGGAAAAAGGTAGGACAATATCGATGTGCACCCAAAGCCTGCCTAGTGTTCGGATGGAGAAAAATCCTCCACTTAGGCAAGACTATAAACAGAGTCCTTCAGTTTTATGATAACATCTCTTTTTAGCCAGCAGCATAAGGTTCCCGGAGCCTGGTTACCACCCATCAACAATGTGGAAGATCTAAGCTTTAGTTCTCAGCTTACTCGCTCTTCCTTGTCCGGTCCTTATTCACCTGAGGCAACTGATAATGAGAAGAATTTTCAGAGAAGCATGGCCAAAGATGAATTTCTCTAACCTACATTCTATTCCCATAATAAATAAAAAAGCAAACACACAACGCTCTGCGTGCTACCCTAAGGAAACCGTAACGAGCCCACAACTTGGTGTTTCCTTCTTTGGTATTCATATTTGAAAAAGCTGCATATAAAACATCCACACATTTCAAATAAACTGAAGATATAAATGTTTCATATTAGCTGGATATCTCCATGACAAATAAACTCGTTTTAAAACCCAATAACAGCAAAAACATTCCTTAAGTTGGTATAATTAATTCCTCAGGTAATGAAGACAATAACCATTACAGTCATCCTACGTCTGGTTTTTTTTTTTTTTTAAATCTCAGCTGCAAGGATGCTTGGAGCTATGTTTTGGAATCAATTGCAGTAATTTTATTAAGCGTAAGTTTTCGTGACAAAGCTATAATCCACCTAGTGGCTGATTCTTATTCTGTTACTATCTTCTTACTTGTTTGTCTGTATTTCAGTCTTTGTTGTAAATCATTTAAAATCCTCTGGGGCAACAGATAAATATCGAAATAATAAGTAAAGCACACATAATTTTTATAATACCATTTGAGGAATTTGATGGAGTGTAGTTAGAGGTGGGAGTTGATGAATTGCCATAGACAAAGAGAAGGTGTCAATAGAAAGAGGGCAAAGGCTGCTTTTCTACTAGGAGGAGAAGCAGGAGGAAATGATCTGATCTGGGTAATCCATTTATTTTCTAAAATGTATTAGGATTTCACTTCCATGCCACAGCACACTGTGGAGGTCAGAAAACAGCCCTCCAGAGTTTCTCTCCTTACATCATGTGTGTTCTGGGGATCAAACTCAGGACATTAGGCTTGGCAGAAAGTGCCTTTACACACTGAGTCATCTTGCAAGCACAGACTCTTTCCCTCCCCCGCCCCTCTCTGTGAATATAGGTATATGTTTATATATACATGTGCTCATGTGTGTGAGGGGTGCACGTGTACATGTAGAGGGCAGAGAACAAACTTGCGTGTTGATGCCCAGGCACTCTCTACCTTGTTTGTTGAGTAAGTTTCTCATTAACTAGGTTGGGTGGGTCAGTGAGTCCCAGGGATTGGCCTACCTCCAGGCCTCTGGGCTGGAATTACAAAGGCATACCACCATGCCTGGCTTTATCCCCCTCCTCTTATGGTTTGAAAGAAAATGGCCTCCAAAGGGAGTGGCACTATTAGAGGTGTGGCCTTGTTGGATTAGGTACGGTCTTGTTGGAGGAAGTGTGTCACTGTGGAGGTGGGCTTTGAACTCTCATGTATGCTCAAGCCATGCCCAGTGTTTCAGACCGTTCCCTGTTGCCTGCAAATCAAGATGCAGGACCCTCCACTACTTCTCCAGCACCATGTCTGCCTACATGCCACCATGTGTGCACCATGATAAGGGACTAAACCTCTGAAAATGTAAGCCACCTCAATTAAATGGGTTTTTTTTCTTTATGAGAGTTGCCATTGTCACAGTGTCTCTTCCCAGCAGTCAAAACCCTAACTAAGATACTTCCCCACATTGTTTCCTGGGAACGAACTCAAGTCCTCATGCCTACAGGGTATGCACTTTACTGACTGACCTGGCTCTCTTGTAGGTTTTTGCATTGTTTTGTTTTGTTTAAATAGAAATTTACTTACTTTGTTTTATGCATATGAGCATTTGGCCAGAAGGTGTGTATGTGCATCACATGCATGCTTGATGCCCAAAGAAGTCAGAAGAAAGCATTGGATTCCTTGGATCTCCTGGAACTAGAATTTCAGGTAGTCATGAGCCACCATGTGGGTGTTGGGAACTGAATCCAGGTCCTCTGCAAGAGCAGCTGGTGCTCTTAACCACTGAGCTATCTCTCCATCATCTACTAATATTTTAACAGGTATTGACTTTAAGACCAAGGGAAAAAAAAGAATGCTATTTCCACTCGCGGTTTTTAAACTGTGTATATGTGCTGCTTGCTCACTTGCTTGCTTGGGGGAAGTGTAGTATTTGTTTTCTCTCTTTCCTCATTTCTCTCCCAGGTTTCTTTCTGGTCTTGTCGTCTCGAATGCTCTAGGGACCCTGAGCACAGGTGTGCCCAGCAGACACTCTCTCCTCAGTCCATCAGTCTCTGCACTGCCTTCTGTGCCCAAGTGCCTCTCTCTGACTTGTGATTCCCAGACCGCAGTGAGCTGGCTGATGGTAAGTGTCTCTGATGTCCTTTATCCCACTTCAGCTGCAGAGCTGGGCTGTTGCCAGTTGACAAAGTGGATGTCAGACTCAGCTGTTTCACTGTATAGATGATCCTTTTTAAATAAAATCTGTCTGGTAAACAGTACAAGGCTCTCAGGGGCTGTGATGGGGGCAGATCCAAGTAGGGGAGAAAAATCACATCCTAGTCAGAGGGGAAATTCACATGGCTGCTTCCGACTTCACTAATTATATAAAAGAGATCTCAGAGACAAGTTTTGGGGAAAGGATTGCAGTAAATGTTTAAAGAAATATTTGGATAACAAGCCAACCGACTTGGTTGAGATATCCATAATATTATTGGACTGAAATGGTACCCACAGTAATCAAATTCAGAGGATATTAAGTGACAGTCTGTGAGGCACCTTGAAATTAAATGCAGTATTGTGTAGGGTCGTGCAAATGTTCATTCTCCTGGAAAAAGGAGTCATATTTTCATCAAATTTCCCAAGAGGCCAAAAATGAAAAAACTAGTGAGGTTCATAACTCCTCACTGACTAATCCAATTTTCTCAGGACCATGCAATCATAGCTAACTCAAGTTCCTGTGATAACACACGGATGGCAGGTGAGGGATTAGAAAAGATCATCAGTAAGGAAAGAATTTTTCTAATGAGATTTTCCTTGGAAATGCTAAAAACACCCTGAAAGGACAAAGAAGGCCACTCCAGCTGAACTCCATACAGGTTTTGATTCAAGTATTTTAGGCCCAATCTCTCTGGTGATCCATTGTTTGTTGAGGAATGTCTTTTTCTCTGAGTTATTGTATCATTTATGCTGAGGAAAGCTGTGAGTGGGAGCAGCTGGGAGCAGCTGGTACCAATACCTGTGTTCTTTTGAATTCTCCACCCCACCTAGAACACACAGAGGACATAACACACTGGGTAACGGGTTCCAAGGGTCTCGTGTCATCAGTTGGTGTCTCTTCTGCTTCACAGCCACCTAGTTTGAGTGTCACATGCCCAGATCAAGTCAACAGCCGGTCCCTCCATTTCTGAAAGCCTTTCTTCACTCAAAGTTCTTGCCTTCTGAATTTTGCTCTTGCCTTATTCTCCCCTGCATCTGTGAGTTGACTATTTTGGCTCCACATTCTCCACCCTCACCCCCAGTTTTACTTCCCCTACATCCAGCAGCTTGAGCCCCATTACTACGGCTGCCTCTCTCCTCAACTCTCTTGTCTTATTGTCTCTCCAAGGCAACCACCTGTCCCAATACATCTTGACTAAGCCACTGTCCACAGTCTCTGCTTCTAGGCCTGGGCTAAGCCAGTCTTCTACTTGTGCTGGTCCATAACAGCTGCTGGCAGTCCATCTCCCTGCTCTTCTCCACAGCAGCTGTAGGAGATGTAATAACTTCATGCATCTGCAGTGGGTTTCCCCTTTTCCTTGGACACAGTGTAAGAGTACTCTTTCCTTCTGGCTAGGGCTGATCCTTCCTTTGTTCTCTGTCTGTTCTCTGCACCTGTCTGGGAAATCTCCCTCTATTTACTATGCTTTCTCTTCCAGCATCATCTTCCTGCTTTATTTACTCTGTAATACATTTCTCTACTCTTCCTCAGACATGGCAGTAACCAAACAGTCAAGCTTAGCATCCCCCACAGTGGGGCAGCCTGTTTTTCGGTGCTTCCTAATGGATAATCAAAGCTTTGAAGAAACACATTGGTGGTGTCTTGAAAGAAGTGATTGACCTGAAACTTGTGACAGGAAAATGGTCCTGTAACTTCAGACTGTGGAATGTTCTGCTGGACACTACCTAAGGCTCTTTGAAGGATTTAATGCTCACAAAAGAGAAGAAGTATGGTGAAAACTAAAGACTCTTAACTGTCAAATACAATGTGTTAACCTTGATAGGATTGCGTCTCAAAGAAAAAGTAGTTATGATACATTTTATGCTAAATGAAGATATGTATACATTATCTGTTGGATGAAGCAATTGAATTCATATTGATTGCCTTACATCAGAAACACAATGCTCTTGTCATTGGGGAAATAGTTTGATCAGTAAAGTGCTGGTCATGCAAGCATGAGGACCTGAGTTCAATTCCTGGATGTGACGTCATGCAACTTTAATCCTAGTACTGGAGAGGTTGGAAGCAGGTAGATTCCTAGGGCTCAGCAGCCATGTAGCCTAGCCTACTTGACAAGTTCTAGGTCAGTGAGCAACCCTGCCTCAAAAAAAAAAAAACCACCTATAATGGTGCCTGAACAACACCAAGGTCTCTATGTACACCTGTATGTACGTGCACCCATATACACACAAAAATGTGCACATGTGTGTACATACACACAGAGACAGAAAAAGAGAGAAAGACAGAGAGAGGAACTCTCTTGTTCTTGAGACACATGTGCTCATGAGTTGAAGTGTGAAATGCCAAGTGACCTGCTTGGGATGCTCTGGGGAAAGTGTCTCTCTGGGTCGTAAGAAAAACTGGGTGCACCTGGACTGACAGTTGTGTTAAGGAATCATCATTTTAACTTTTCTGTGGCTATGGACATTTGGAAAAAAAAGAAATAAAATTCTCTGCTTGTTCCACACATACTCTATTTTTAAACCTCCACTCCCCAGGCAAACATTTGATAGACTGTCTAAATGTGTTATCTTTACTTTCTCATTTCTCATTCACTTTTCCTTACAATGTACTCCTGTTCCACTGAAATTGCTCTCACTGAGGTCAACCATAACAACCTTGTTGGGAAACCCAGTTTGTGGGAACCAGTCCCTTTGATCTGTCTTCTGGGTCACAGAATCACTCCACAGCTCAGTCCAATTTAATGCTGAATGTATCCAAAAAGTCTTACATTCAAGTTAAGTTTTAGCTTCAAGAAATTCTGTTCTCATTTCTAGAAGTTTGGTTTGGACTACTGCTTTTTCTCAACTACTGTTCTCAGAGGCATCTTTTTATGGACAGAGACATTATAGTTTTACTTTTTGAGGTAACATAATAGATTTATGGAAGTCATAGAAATTACGTATGTAAAATGCATAGGCTGAAAAAAGTTTACAAATGTTAACGTCCATGAAAATATCCCCATTATCCAGTTAACAAACATGTTCATCAGTCTCCAAAGGTTCCTTGTAGTCCTTTCTAGCCCCTCTCCTACTCACTTTAACTATACCTGTTTCCCGTAACTATAGAAATTTGAAATTTTCTAGAATTGTATGTATTTATATATGTGTGCCTGTGTGTGTGCACGTATATGTATGTGGGTACTGGTGGAGTCCGGAAGAGGTTGTTGGATCCCTTGGGTTGGGGTTGTAAGTAGTTGTGAGTTAACAAATATGGATGTTGGGAGCCAAACTCTAGTCATCTGCAAAAACAGCAAGCACTCTTAACACTGAGCCATCTCTTCAGTTCATACTATTTTAAATAATAAATTCATAAGGTTTATCTTTTTAATGACTTTTTCACTTAGTTCAATAATTTTCAAATCTCTCAATGCATGCATCAATAGCTTATTCCCTTTGTTGTCACATAGCATCCTATGAATGGATATGCTAGAATGTATTTAATCATTCACCTTGATGAATGATCATTAGTGTTCAGGTTGGGACTTAATATTAAAAACAGGTATGATATCTGTGTGTGTCTGTGTGTGTGTGTCTGTGTGTGTGTGTATGTGTGTGTGTGTGAATGAAAATGCACATCTAAGGCCAGGTGGTGGTGGTTCATGCCTTTAATCCCAGCACTCAGGAAGCAGAGCCAGGAAGATCTCTGTGAGTTCGAGGCCAGCCTGACTTACAGAGTGAGATTCAGGACAGGCACCAAAACTACACAGAGAAACCCTGTCTCGAAAAAAAAAAAAAAAAAACAAAAACAAACAAAAAAAAAAAGAGAAAAAAAGAAAGGAAGGAAGAAAGGAAGGAAATGCACATCTATATGTACAAGGCTTTGTATAGATGTGCATTTTCATATTTCTTTGGTAAATACTTAGCAGCTAACAGATGGATTATACTGTAATGTGCGTTAAACTTTTTAAGAAATAGCTAAGTCGTTTCCCAAAGGAATTATCACCACTTTGCATTCCCACCAGAAGTGTAAGTAGAACATAAGAGTTTCAGTTAGTGTGCAATCCTCTTCAACAATTGGTGTGATAGAACTTTGAATCTTCGACATTTGACTAGGTGTGCAGTCTCCTAATGCTTACTGATACCGTACATGTTATATAATTATTTATCTATGTATCTTCTCTGGTGAAGTTATTTCCCAAATCTTTGGACCATCTTAAAATATAATTGTTTTCTTAGTATTGGGTTTAAAATTTTTAAAAAGTATTTTAAAAATTATTTGTGTGTGTGTGTGTGTGTGTGTGTGTGTGTGTGTGTGTGTGTGTACAGGTGCATGCACAGGATAAGGCACGCATGTAGAAGTCAGAGGACAACTTGGGGGAGTCCGTTCTCTCTGGCACCATGTAGGTCCTGGGGATCAAACTCATGCTCTCAGGCTTGGTAGCAGGCATTTTACCCATTAAGCTATCTCCACACTCCCCAAAGTTTTTTTTGTTTTGTTTTGTTTTGTTTTTTGTTTGTTTGTTTTTTTGTTTGTTTGTTTTTTGAGACAGGGTTTCTCTGTGTTTGGTGCCTGTCCTGGATCTCGCTCTATAGACCAGGCTGACTCTGAACTCACAGAGATCCGCCTGGCTCTGCCTCCCAAGTGCTGGGATTCAAGGCATGCACCACTACTGCCCGGCCTCCCCAAAGTTCTTAATTTTGATGAAACCCAATATATCTACCCATTTTATTTACTTATTTTTTTTATTTATTTTTTTATTTTATTTTATTTTAAAATAAAATTTTATTTTATTTTATTTTATTTATAAATTTTATTTATTTAATTTTTATTTATTTATTTTTATTTATTATAAAAAAAATTATTTGTTTATAATGCTGAAAATTCAGCTCAGAGTCTCACATGTTAGTTAAGAGTTTTACCGCCAACCTATAGTCCCCGCCCATTTTCATTTACTAACTATAGGGTGGTTTGGTTTGCTTTGGTTTGTACTGAATCTAAGATTTCTCTAAGGTTGTTGATACTTTGAGTTTTCTAATCAGATCTAAAGTCCACTTTGAGTTCATTTTTATGTAATGTATCAACTGTTTTAGATATAGCTATCCAATTCATCCTGAATCATTTGATGAAAAGATTATATTTACTCAATTGTATTGCTTTATACCTTTGTGGAAACTCAGAACCACATATGTATGCAGATATTTTTAGGCTTTCTACTCTGTTCCGTTGATTTCTTTTGTACCTTTATGCTAATACTATGCTGTTTTAATTACTGCATCTTTATAATAAGTCTTGAAATTGGGTACCATAAGACCAATATTGAGCCTATTATCTCTTTCAAATTATTTTTTTATTTTTGTTTTAAAATTAATTATTTAAGGTGTATAGGTGTTTTGCCTAAATATATGTCTATGTACCATGTGCCACGCCTGATGCCCAAGGAGGTCAGAAGAGGGTGTCAGATCCCCTGGAACTGGAGTTACAGACAGCTGTGAGCCACTATGTACGTTTTGGGAATGGAACCTAGGTCCTCTGCAAGAGCATCCAGGGCTCTTAACCACTGGGCCATTTCTCTAGCTCCTATTCCTGTAGCAGGAATCTTAAAGGATCTTATTAATAAAAACAAACCTGAAGCCAGGTAATGGGGTGAATGCTGGAAGATCAGAGAAGCAGAACAAGCCACAGCCACCTCACCTTGCCAGTTCCTCAGCCGATCCTCTTTCCTCAGACTGGATGCCTCTCAGCTGAACTGTGCTGCTCAAAAGCCTAAAAGCTTAACCAACCCTAGTTCCTGGTCCTTGCACCTTAATACCTTTCTGCTTTCTGCTATCATTTCCTGGATTAAAGGTTCACTTCCTGGGATTAAAGGGGTGAGTCACCATGCCTGGCTGTTTCCAGTGTGGCTTTAAACTCACAGAGATCCAGGTGGATCTCTGCCTCCAAAGTGATAGGATTAAAGGCGTGTATGCCACCATTTTCTGGCCTCTGTATCTAGTGGTTGTTCTGTTCTCTGACCCCAGATAAGTTTATTAGGGTGCACAATATTTTGGGGAACACCGTATCACCACATATTCCTGTACTTTAAAAAAAAAACTCATACATCATGAATGCTAGAAAACAAAGCATTCTCCTGGAATCTTGGACTTCTCATTTCTCAATGTCTGATACTATTTTCCACCCTTACTATGGCTACTATCTGTCTATTTATCTACCTATCTATCTACCTACCTACCTACTTACCTATTTTGTTTATGAGGAAGAAGATCATGACTACCTTGTCATCACTTTATCCTATCGCCTTTGTATGGGGCTAAAGAAATGATTTCTTAGAGGACACATTAATGAATGATTAATTTAATATGAGATTTCAGGTTTCCTCCACCTATGACTCATCCAGTACACTTTCAGCAGTACAATTGGAGTAATTTTCCAAGGAAATCTAGGGAAGTGAATCCTTTTTAAACTTCTTCAACAGTCCTTCACTACCAGACTTCTCACACTGATTCCCACTACTCTCCTCCATCTAGACCAGGCTCTTTTCTTGAGCTATAGTCAATATTGACATCAATGTCAATATCATTGCCCACCTTCTCTTGCAGCTTTGATCTTATCCACATCATTGACCAACTTGAGTCAATGTTTTGCCCCATTGTTCTCCTTTTCCCTTCCAGCAGGTTAAGTTCTAGTCATCCTTTATGTTTCTATTAAGATGTTTTCCCTAAATCTTCAATATCTTGGTTAAACACGTTTATATTTTCATTTGCTACTGCATGTTCTAACTAGGTATACCCATAGAGAGATCCATAGAAGCAGGAAATAGGACCGTCTTGTTGATCATTGTCTAGTCATATGGCATGGTCTAAACGTACTTTAACCAAGATGATTTAAACTATGATTCTGAATTTGAAAACAGCATTGTTTCAAATTCATTCTTCCATAGTCACATTTAAAACTTTTTAGAAGAGGCCATTAATTTGAAAGAGAACAAAGAATAAATATGGGAGGGTTTGGAAGGATTAAAGGGAAGGCAGAAATTATGCAATTATAATCCCTCAAAATAAACAATTAGATAGATAAAAACGAATATTCGAACTTAAACTTTTTGAACAGTTCAACTTACTATGTTTGAAAATTTTTCATTTTCTATAGAGACACTTTTAATGAAATCAAATGCTAAGCCAGAGTGCTTCTCAAGTTCCAGTGAGCCCAGAATCATTTGGAGAATTTGAAGTTCTAGACTCCTGGACCGTGCTTCATGATTTCCTGACTCAGCATATCTGAGAATAGGACAAGACAGATACAGTTCTTATAAGCATTGTATTCATCAAGGTAACTATAAGAAATAGCCTTCAAACTTGAGATTGTTAACATACCAGAAGTTCACATCTTGCTCAAGTCCTGCTCCGAATGGATTGGCAGCTTTCTTTGCAGAGATTCAGGGAGTCACACTGAGTTCCGTCATCTTTTAGGGACTTGGAGCCCTTCATGGAAAAACCTTTCAGCTAAGAAATGAAAGGTGATTGAGAATGTAATGTATCTAGTATATGAGAAGTTTGAGTGGGTTCACAAGTAGTGATGGCAGTGACCGTAATATGTCCCGAGCTGTCTTCCTAACAATAACTAGGAAGAAGTTTGGAGTCTTATGATATGCTCAGATAAAACAGAAGAGACATGTCTTTTGGTGAACACTGACGTTTCCTGTTTCTAGTTCCCTGTGCTTCAGATGCACTAACCTATGAGCAGGAGTTTAAAAAAAAAAAAAAAAACCCTTGTGTATGATAAAACTCAGTTCATTTCATATGAGTTCTAAGCATTATCACTAGATTTGGTTTTAAGGCATTTTAGTATTTTCCCCCTTAACTCTTATTTTAAAGTCAGTTAAATATGGCTGAGGATGTAGCTCCATTTGTAGGGTATTTGCTTCACTTGCCTGAAGCCCTGGGTTTCATTCTCTAGCATCACAAAAATGAGAGGTCATTATAGGCACATGCCTATAATCCCAGTGCTCTGGAGGAGGCAGCAGAAAGATTAGAAGGTCAATGTCATCCTTCTTTACATAGCAAACCCAAGCTTGGGGATTCAATATCGTGGCTAAAAAAAAGAAAAGGAAAGGGAAGGGGAGACACAGAAACGAAGGAAAAAGGCAAGCATGTCAAATGGGACCTATTGTGGCTGTGTAGGCAACCCTGGGATAAGAAGTAACTGTAACTTAAGGGGTCGTTTTTCATACGTCTCATTCCCCTAGCTTCTGCTGAGTTAATTTTTTTGTAAGTTTCAGGTCTTATCATTGATTCTTCTCACACAGCAGGAAGAGGAGATTGAGACCAGGTAAAGCACTTCGGCTCTTCTGAAAAAAAAAAATAGCCTCTTGGTAATTAATTCTATTTCTAGACCTCTCTTCACTTGGGTGCCTTTACATCTTTGCATTTTATTTTTTCTTTTATGTGAGAGCTCACTCCAAGTCATAACCATTTGATCAATATTTTATTTTGCAGGTAAATGATTTTCCTCAGTAACTTCTCAGCCACTTACAACTTTTATCAACTGCTTTTCTAAGCAAACTGCTTTCTGTGGAAGATTGCATAAGAAAGTAGTTTGCAGAGATTTTAAGTTGTAAAAGAGTACAAATAAAACTATTATGTGCAAATTGCCTGCAGAATTCATATTTGGAATAACATTTTAACACCTCAAAAACTACTTAAAAGAGATTTTAAGACTCCCCCCCCCTTTTTTTTTCTTGACTCAAGGACTTCAGGAAATATTTAGAGTGTAGATGATTTTGAAGGGGAGAGCGAGACGGTCTAGGGAAGTATTGCCTCAGCTTTTAACATTCAGACTTCACCTTCACCTTCATTCTTTAGCACGGAGAAAGAGCACTGTAGATGAAGCCTGGGAGATAATTATTGTAAGTTGCTGAAGAACTGGTGTGAAGGGAGGGGAGGGGGACGTCATTTGCATTTCTCGGTTCGAGTTCCTCCTCAGTGCATCATGCCATTTTGTTTCCAAATTCCCCTTCAAACGATTTTGAGCAGCTCTCACTCCATCCCACCCCCACTTGGTTTTCCCACTGGATGGGCCAGAAAATTCTGCACCAGTCTGTGAATTCAGAGAGATATGGGTCGAAGGAATTGTACCAAATCTGGAAAGTCTCTTTGAATTTTCATTTTTAAAAAGTAAGATGAATGGAGGATGAGTGTGTTGTTGCCAAGAGGAAGCTCTGTGTCTACTTATTAAAAGAATCCTTCTCACTTTCAGACCTTTCTCAAATGGCCAGGGAAAAGGGTCGAGAGGAGGCTCAGCCTCCTGCCAAACAAGCAAATATTAGCTCTTATAATGCAAGCTAAAGTTCAAAGGAGAAGCAGGTGGAGCACATCTGAGACACAGTGGCAAGGGTTTTGTACACAATTCCAGGAACGAAATTCCCGTAAGCCCTTGAGAGGGCAGGAGCCTGACGAGCTGGTACCTGCTGTTCTCTCTTGCTGCTTGCCTCTCTTTCCAGCTGCAGATAGCATGCCAGTTTAACAGCCTTTCCCCAGCTCTGACTCTTCGGACTATCCTGGGACTGGATGTCTGAGGCCTTGTGTTTTCATTCTATGGGTAGTTTGGTGGATTCTGCATGGAATCATGGGAATAGCTATGATCTGGACACACCTATTTCTCAGTTACCACAAACCCTGAGCTCTAGAAGCTTAACTCCTTTATGGCTATATATTCTCTCTCTCTCTCTCTCTCTCTCTCTCTCTCACACACACACACACACACACACACACACACACACACACACAAAATGGTTTGAGCTCACTGCTCCTCCCCATTTGACAGACAGTAACAGTTTTCTTATTCAGTTCTGGCCACATCATCCCTGAGACATGATGGTGAAGGTTGGAGTGAGTAGATCTGGTCCTGTAGGCCACTGGTTATCAGGGTTGGTTTCAGCTTTAGCAAAGTGTGCATTATAACCACCAGCAACTTTTTCATTGACCTCAGTTACATGGTTTCCATTCCAGCACAATCCCACTATGACATGTTTTACATCACAGACAAGACTGAGGCTGTCTCCCTCTTCCATCAGGCTGATCCTGTCAACATCAAGTGGGGTGATGTTTGTGTTCAGTACAGCGTGGAGTCCATCAGTGTCTTCACCACCATGGATAAGGGTCAAGGTAGAAGGGCCGTCATCTCTGTCCATTTTGCTGATGTTTCTATGACAAGAGTGAACTCTATGAAGGTATCTTCCAAGGAGGATCAGCAATGACTCCTGTACCACCAACTTAGTCCCCTTGGCCAAGATCATACATGACAATGTGGGTGTCATGAAGAGTTTCATGACTGCAGTTCATAGATGGCATCACTTTCACCAATAAATCTATGAACTGCCTCTCTAGGGAACTGGCCTGATGGCTGTGGTCAAAGCACCACCTCTGCATCTACTTAATATCACTAAAGCTGTTGATTGCTTGGAAGGTTCACTGACATGGCCTTCTGTGTCCCCACCCACCATATGCCTCAAATTTGACTAGTCACCTGTAGGAAAGTGTCTATTATAATGGCATTGAGAAGGCAATAATGTGGGCATTAAAAAGCCACCTAACTGGATGTGGTGGCGCACATTTTAATCCCAGCACTTGAGAGGCAGAGGCAATTGGATCTCTGAGTTCAAGGCCAGCCTGCTCTACAGAGTGAGTTCCAGGACAGCCAGGGCTACACAGAGAAACTCTGTCTTGAAAACCAAATTAAAAAAAAGAAAAAAAGAAAAGAAAGAGAAAGAAAGAAAGAAAGAGAGAGAGAGAGAGAGAGAGAGAGAGAGAGAGAGAGAAAGAAAGAAAGAAAGAAAGAAAGACCACCTGTGGTGGTGGTGGTTTGAAAGAAAATGGCCCCCAAAAGGGAGTGGCACTATTAGGAGGTATGGCTTTGTTGGAGTAGGTGTAGTCTTTTGGGGGGAAATGTGTCACTGTAGGGGTGGGCTTTGAGGTCTCCTATGCTCAAGCTATTCCCAGTGAGACAGACCACTTCTTGTTGCCTGAAAGATGTAGGACTCTCAGCTACTTCTCCAGTACCATGTCTGTCTGCACACTGCCATGTTCCTTGCCATGATGATAATGGACTAAACCTATGAAACTATAAGCTACCACTTCAATTAAACGGTTTCCTTTATGAGAGTTGCTGTGGTCATGGTGTCTCTTCACAGCAATAGAAACCCTAACTAAGACATCATCTGAAGGGTATCCTGGAGTACCTGGAGGACCAGGTTATCTCTTGAGACTTCAACAGTGACACCTAATCTTCTACCTTCAGTGTTCTTACTGGCATTGCCCTCAATAATGACATTATCAAGCTAAATGTCTCTTCTTAAGCTGTCATCCCATGTCCTGGTGTGACTGTTGATCTGACTATAGTCAACAAGGTGGTCCACATGGCCATATGACCTCCAAGGAGTCAGAGTACTTGGATTACCCACCCACCCTAGCAAAAATACAAGGAGAAGAGCATGGCTTCAGCTCCTGGGAGGCCCTGCATCAACTCAGTGCCCAAATATAGTAACAATCTCCCTCTTACAGCTTCCACTTCAGACCCACGGAAGTGTGGGGCTCAGAGAGCCCTGTTTTGTCATGAAACAAAAGAAAAATAAACTTGAACAGCACTTTTTCACTGAGATTGTGCAAATAGAAAACAGAACAAGAGGCTTTTAATATCGTACAGTAAGAATATAATCTATGATCTCACTAAACGTAGATGACTTTCACATTAGACATGGGAAGTAGCTGGTACAAATGCTGTATCTCATACGAACATAAGGGGTGATTACATCTTGCACATAACCGTTCATCATATTTATCACAATAATAGCTACTTTAAAAAAATCTGTGCTTGATGGGTTGGAGTGATGGTTCAGCAGTTAAGAGCACATGTTGCTCTTACAGGGGATCAGAATTCAGTTCTCAGCAACCACATGGTAGCTCATGACTACCTATAACTTCAGCTTCAAGGTGATCCGGTGCCTCTGGTCCCCTTGGGCACCTGCACACACTTGCACATCCTCCAACACACAAACACACATAGACATAAAATAACAAAATAATGAAAATAAATCTTTAAAACAGTCTGCTACTTGAGTTCATTACAGCACTTGGGAGGCAGAGACAGGAGGATCACTGAAGCTTGAGGGCCAGCTTGCCTGGCACACACAGCAGTCAAAAAGACCGCTGAGGACTGACACATAATGTCCTCTGACTTCCATACATACACGATGGCATGGGTACAGCTTCACACACATACACACACTTACACCAAAGAAGGAAATTCAAGAATTCTTGAATATTATTTAAGCAATCTTTAATAATACTTGGCTTTTAAATGCATCAACACTAAAATTACAAATTAGTGAGAAGAGTAGCCACAAATTGTCTCGGTAGTCAAAAACTGTTAGGCATATCAAGACAAAATGTGTAGTCTAAATACATCTATTAGAAAATGAGAAAGATTAAATAAATGAGCTATGGGCTGGAGGGATGAGGTTTAAGAGGGGTTTAAGCTCTCTGGCTGTTCTTCCAGAGGACCCAGGATCAATCCCCAGCACTCACGTGGCGGCTCACAATTGTCTGTAACTCCAGTTTCAGGAGATCAGACAACGTCTTCTGGCTTCTGTGGGCACCAGACACACATGTAGTACACAGACATGTATGCAAGAAAAACATCCACACACAAAATAAAAATAATAAATTTTAAAAAAGAATTACAGCAGACTTTAAAAAAATAAATGAACTAGTCATTCACCATAGAAAACTTGGATAGAACAAAAAAAAAATAGAGGGAAAATAGGAAAATAAAAGTAGAATTTTGGCTTCTTCTTTGGGAAAACACCAAATGGTAGATGACGCTGGTGCTGGGGTGGAATGAGGGTGGGAGGTGGCAAGATTAGGAGGCTTCTGCGGAGGATTTGGCAGTGGTTTTAGGGGTGACAGTTGCGGTGAAGGCTGCAGCCATGGTCCAGGCTTCGGGGCTCAGTGGAGGTAAAGCCAAAGACAAGGAGTGGATCTCTATCACCAAGCTAGACTGTCTTGTCAAGAACATGAAGATCAAGTCCCTGGAGGAGATCTACCTGTCCTCCCTGCCCATTAAGGAATCCAAAATTATTGATTTTTCCCTGGGGGCATCCCTAAAGTACGAGGTTCTAAAGATCTTGCCAGCGCAGAAGCAGCCTGGGCAGCAGACCAGGCTTAAGGCTTTTGTTGCTATTGGGGACTACAAGGTCATGTTGGTCTTGCTATTAAGTGCTCCAAGGAGCTAGCCACTGCCATCCGAGGGGCCATCATCTTGGCCAAGCTTTCCATTTCTGTATGAAGAGGCTACTGGGGGAACAAGATTGTCAAGCCCCACACTGTTTTGTGCAAAGTGACAGGCCACTGTGGCTCTGTGTTGGTGCGTCTCATCCCTGCCCCCGGAGGCACTGACACAGTCTCTACCCCTGAGCCCAAGAAGCTACTGATGATGACCGGTATTGATGACCGCTGCACATCAGCCAGGGGCTGCACTGCCACCCTGGGCAACTTTGCCAAGACCACCGTTGATGCCATCTCCAAGACCTACAGCTACTTATCCTGCACCCCCCCCCCACCCTCCATCCCTGCCCCGCCCCAGACCCCTGGAAAAAAATGTATTCACCAAGTCTCCTCATCAGGAATTCACTGGCCATCTTGTGAAACCCCACACCAGAGTTTCAGTTCAGAGGATCGAGGCTCCAGCCGTGGTTACCACATAAAGGTTTTTTTATACAAGAGAAATAAAGTGAATTAAGTCTGTTTTAAAAAAGTAGAAATTTGATGAAACATAAAATATGGCTTGGTCAATACAAAAAAAAACCCAAATTATTTTAAAAGAATAAAATAAATATAAATATCATTAAATAAAAACAATTTTGGAAATTATTTTAAACATAAAAGAGGAAAAAGTAGTGGCTAGGCATGTAGCTCAGTGGTAGAATGCTTTCCTAGAAGACATGAAGCCCTGGGTTCAATCCCCACCACCCCATAAATCAGTAGTGGTGTCACCCATCTGTAATGTCAGTACTCAGAAGACAGAGGCAGGAGGATAAGAAGCTCAAGATTTCCTTGGGCACTCAGTGAGTTCAAGGTTACCCCAAGGTGCTTGAGGCCATCTGGAGGGGAGGAGATGGGGAGAAAACAGGGTTTTTCCTTAAGGAAAAACAGTGAAGAAACTAAAGTTTTAGCAATGGGTTTTAAATTAAAATAGATTGTATAAATTTTATAGCATTGTATTTGAAAATATTGATTAAATTGATTATTTTCCAGGAAAATATAAAATTTTCCTATTGACTTGAGAAGACAGAAAAGGTGAAAAACTGAATAATTCAATACCTATAAAAATAATTTAACAGGCAATCAAGTATCTATTGTTTAAAAGCTACAGTCACAGACAATTTATAGGCAAGTTCTGTCAAACATTCGAGAAATAGATAATTCTGACTTCATATAAATTATTTCAGAAATAGAGAAAAGATGGAAAGTCTCCCAACTTGTTACATAGACAGATAGAGCAAGAAAAATCACATAGCCAGGGGTACAAATGACTATGCTAAATAATATATTACCAAGAAAATGTCCACTCCCACCCTGCATGATTTAGTCCCAGGAATGTAGGATAAAGCAACATTTGGAGACCTTTTCTTGTAATTCTCTACATTAACAAATGAGGAAATTGAAGTTGACATTGATTTATGCTTTTTAAGGTCTTCTCAAATTCAACCCTTGTTTCTGATTAACATATAAAACCCCTCATGCTGAAATAGAGAAGAAAAATATTCCCTTAATGTGGCAAAGGATAACTGCCATAAATTTAGCATGAACAATGGAGCTTTGGGGACACTACTGCATCCCACAGGTTCAGGACAACCACAGCTAAGTCACTCAACATTCTGCTAGAACTTGAAGCCAAAACACAATATATTTATGTGGAATTGGTGGGTCATAGTCTATGTTCATTTTTTTTTTCAAATTTATTTGTTCTTCAACAATTTCAAACATGTTATAATACAATGCATCTTGATTGTACCCAACCCCAACTTGCTCTTCTCACTCCCCTCCTAAACAACCCCAGTGAGTCCCCTTCCAACATCCTCTACCTTTTTTTTTTTTTTTTGTAACCAGCTAGTGCTGCCTGCTAGAATGTTAAAGGATCTAGTGGGCTTGATCTTGTACAGGTCTCATACAGGTAACCGCAACTGCAGTGAGTTGCCCATGTCATGGCCCAGAAGACAGCATTTCATGGTGCTTTCTCAATCCTCTAGTTTTTGCATTCTTTCCGCCCTTCTTTCTTGATGTTCTCTGAGTCATGCATGGAAAGGCATTGTTGATATGGATGTCCCCTTCAGGGCTGAGCACCCTACAGTCTCTCATTCTCAGTGTGTTAGCTAGCTATGAGCCGCTTCATTAACTGATCCTCACTATAGGAAGAAGTTACTCTGGCCAAGATGGAGAGCAGCACTGTTGTGCAAACGTTTAGAAGACAGTTTTTCAACATGTCCATTTAGCAAAACAATAGAAGTAGGTTCCCCTTTAGTCACAGGACCTCTCAAGCCATCTGCTTTCATTTCATGATAGCACTATGCTAAACTCTTTTTCAGTATTAGGAAGATGCAATTTTGTCCTGATCCTGTAGATACATCATTGTTCTTTCGGTTTTGCCTATAGTTTAAAATATACTTGTGTTTTCTTTTGCTAATAGTCTTTGAACTTATAAGCTGTCCCGTGAAAACCCAGAGAACTGGAAAAAGTCATTGAAAAGACTTTTCTATACAGCAAAACTTGTCAGGAAATTGATCCATTCGAGTTTCCCTGAAATATTTCTCTTGAAGCTTCCTCTTTGCATGCTAATCACGACTCTCTCTCGTTTGGTTTCTCTAGGAAATAGAGCTCCTGTATTGCATGAGCAGGGCTGACAGTGAGTCCCTCGTAAGTCATCTTCCTGCTTTCAGCCTTTGCCTCTTTCTCTGCCTCCCAGAGAACGTGGTGCTTTCCATGCCTGGCCTTTTTAAGCTTTACCAATTCATTTACTGCTCTCCACCCGCTTTTCTAAGAAGTGCAGTTTGTGGTTATAAACAACAGGATGGTGTGTCCTTTTGTTCATTGCTGTCACTGTTTTGGTGTGATTCCCAAGAGGAGAAAGGTGGGTGAGTTATCCAGGGTCCCAAGAGGAAACTCAGGGCATAGGGTTTTGGTTTTTTTGTTTGTTTGTTTGTTTGTTTTTGGTTTTGGTTTTTTCAAGACAGGGTTTCTCTGTGCAGCTTTGTGCCTTTCCTGGAACTCACTCTGTAGACCAGGCTGGCCTCAAAGTCACAGACATCCGCCTGCCTCTGCCTCCCAAGAGCTGGGATTAAAGGCATGTGACAGCACCACCTGACTCAGGGCAGAGTTCTAACTTAGGATGATTTGAGGAACATTCATTCAATAGATGGGCTGTTTACAAACATCTGAGCTGGACACAGGGGACCGTGGAAGTTTCTGCAGTGCGGGGGGGGGGCTTCAGCTGAGCTGTTACTCACTGAGCCCTGAGCCAGAAAGGGAAAAAAGGAAGGTGATGGGATTCAGAAGAGGTGAGCAGAGGAAGCCATCTTGAGAGGGAACCAGAAACCTGTGAGCTGGCTCCAGAGGGGACTACCAACAGACCCCCTCATTCTGCTTCTCTCTTGTATCCTGGGAGTGAGGCCAGAGGCCTCACAAATGGTACTCAACCAAACTGGGACTGGGGAGCCCACTGATGGCTCTATACATACATATATTTTGCTATGGTTTAAATGTGCTTTGTGCTGCAGAATTTCATGTTCTGGAAGTTTGAATCCCAACATACGGTGTTAAAGTAGTAGAAACATTAGGAAATGGAACCTAATGACAGATGATTAGATTATGAGGTTCATTACCTAAGGGTTTGGGGAGTGGGTTGAGGTCTCTTACAGGACTAGATTGAGTTTCTGAGGAGCAGGTTGTTATGAAGCAGGGCTACACAAGCACTAGCCCTTAATGGGTGTGGCCTATTCCTTTCTTTTGTTTCTCTACCATGTTAGAACCTAGCCAGAGGACCCTTCCAGGATGTGCATGGACCTCCAGCCACCAGAATTACGAACCAGACGTATCTCTTGACTTGATAAGCTACCAAGCTTATAGTGTCAGAAAACAAACTAAGACACATTTTCCAGGAGGCAGCAAGCAGGGCAGAAAGAGTAGTTTTGGCACCAGGGTAGAAATCTCTTCTAGAAATATTAGAACTAAAAGTTTAGACCACTGGCTTTAAATGTTATCTCTCATTTGACACCTAAATTAATGTTATTAAGTCCTAAATTTATATCTCAAGCCAGACTTCTCCTTAAAGTATGGATTTGTATCTTAAACCAGTTACTTAATCGCTTCACTTGAATGACTGACATTTTGAACATAAAATGTTGAAGACATAATTCTTGATGTTTTTACCCCCAAATGTGTGCCTCCTCAGCCTTTCCAGAATTAGCAAGAGCTCTGCTGGCTTCCCTATTGTTCAAGTTAAAAGTTTAAAAAAAAATCACCATTGATTTTTCTTGCTCTCTCACTTATTAGTTATGGTAGCCTCAAACTATGTCTTAGGTCATTCTATTTTCTTTTGTTGTGTTTGTGTTTGAGGTTTGGGGGGTGGGAAAGGAGAGGGAGAGAACAGAGAAACAAAAACGTTCTAGAATCCAGGAATCTGCCTACTGCCATTACCACTATCTAGACTTGACAACTGATCAAGATTGGATTCAGTGTTAAGAATTGTACCAGAGTACCATGAAGGGGGCTTGAGGGCTGAGATGCAGATTGGAAGGATAGAGAGTTATCGACCTTGATTCAGCACATTCTTTTGGTACTTTGAGTTTCTTGGAAACTGTCCTTGACACAAGTTGTTTTAGTTAGAGTTTCTATTGCTGTGAAGAGACACCATGACTATGGCAACACTTATAGGAGAAAACATTTAATTGGGGCTGGCTTACAGTTCAGAGGTTTAGTCCATTATCAACGTGGTGGGACATGGTGGCATGCAGGCAGACATGGTGCTGAAGAAGGAGCTGAGAGTTCTACATGTTGATCTGCAGGCAACAGGAAGTGAACTGTTTCACTGGACATAGCTTGAGCATAGGAGACATCAAAGCTCACCCCCACAATGTCAAAGTTCCTCCAACAAGCCCACATCTACTCCAACAAGATCACACATCCTAATAATGCCAATCCCTATGAACTTATGGGGGCCAATTACATTTAAACTACCACACAAGCGTTTAAGTGCAAGCAACATTTTAAAAAGGTATAAATCTTTTAAAAGGGCATGGGAAATAAGACAGGGAAGCTACAATACCAGTAAAGAGTGCATGATTATGCTAACTCCCACTTGGGTGACTGAAGCAAATCACATCCAGAAGTTCAGGAAAGTATACAGAACATATACCTTAATCGTGCCAGCCAAGTGTAGCACCGTTGTTCAAGGACTGGTCTCAGGAATCAAGTAAAAACATATAAAACATAGGGACACATGTAGCATGAATCTTAAAAGGTCTTATTAATAAAAACAAATCTGGAGCTGGGTATTGGGGTGAATGCTGGAAGATCAAAGAAGCAGAAAAAGCCACAGCTACCTCACTTTGCCAATTCCTCAGCTGATCCTGTTTCCTCAGATTGGAAGCCTCTGAGTCCTCATCCAGCATGAATCTCAGCTGAACTGTGCTGCTCAAAAGCCTAAAAGCTTAACCAGGCTCTAGTTCCTTGTCCTCATGCCTTAAATACCTTTCTGCTTTCTGCCATCACTTCCTGGGATTAAAGGCGTACGTCAACTATGCCTGGCTGTTTCCAGTGTGGCTTTGAACTCACAGAGATCCAGACAGATTTCTGCCTTTGGAATGCTAAGATTAAAAGTGTGTATGCCACCATTTTCTGGCCTCTATGTCTGTCTAGTGGCTGTTCTGTTCTCTGACCCCAGATAAGTTTATTAGGGTGTACAATATTTTGGGGAGCACAATATCACCACAGACATTTGAATTCTTATTCCTCAAAACAATGGAAATCAAGGTATTTTAACATGGAAATCTCATCTGGCTCACATCTTAAATTTTTAAAAATTAAAGTAAATTTAAATTAGATTTTTAAAATTTTTTCTGCCTATGGTGCAGCAAGCAAATGGTTGAAAAGCATGAGTTGACACAGTGGAAATGAGAAGATACTTTAAGTGTCCAATTGAGTAAACTAAAGTGAGCTAGATGTGGGGTGATCTAGTAGCCAAATGTGGTAGCACACACTTACCCACCACAGGGAAGGCCTGAGAGAGGCAGCCTTGCCCAGTGTGGCAGTTTGAGAGAAATTGGCTTCCAAAGGGAGTGGCACTATGAGGAGGTATGGCCTTGCTGAAGTAGGTGTGGCCTTGTTGGAGGAAGTGTGTCACTGTGAAGGCAGGATATGAGGTCTCAGATATGCTCAAGCTTTGCTCAGTGTGGTACTGAGTCCACTTCCTGTTATCTTCTTATAAAAATGTAGCCAGCACCATGTCTGCCTGCACACCACCATGCTCCCCATCTTAATAATAATGGACTGAACCTCTGAACTGTAAGCCGCCACCTCAATTAAATGTTTTCCTTTATAAGAGTTGTTGTGATGGGGCTAGAGAGTTGGCTCAGTGGTTAAGAGTGATGGCTGCTCTTCCAGAGTACCTGCGTTCAATTCCTACCACCCACATGGCAGCTCACAACTGTCTATAACTCCTGTTCCAGGGTATCCAACACCATCACACAGACATATATTCAGGCAAACCACCAATGTACATAAAATACAAATAAATAAATTATAAAAAAAATACTGTTTTAAAAAAGAGAGTTGCCATGGTCATGGTGTATCTTCACAGCAATAGAAACCCTAACTAAGACACCCAGTGAGGGTCAGATTCAAAAAAAGAAAAACATAGATGGTGCCTGAGGAATGGCAACCAAGATTGACCTCTGGCCTCCATACATACATATGTACCCACACAAATACACACACACCCATGTCGCTATCTCTGTCTCTGCCTGTCTCTCTGTCTCTGTCTGTCTCTCTGTCTCTCTGTCTCTCTGTCTCTCTGTCTCTCTGTCTCTCTGTCTCTCTGTCTCTCTCTCTCTCTCTCTCTCTCTCTCTCTCTCTCTCTCTCTCTCTGTGTGTGTGTGTTTTGATGTCTTTGGTCTAAATCCTTCAGTCAAGGCTAAGTTCAGGCAATAGTGTGTGTGTCATTGAGTGTGAATTTGGGGAAAGATGCACATGTGTGCTTGCCAGACTATGAGACCCCCCTCTGGCATGTGTTAGAAATTACTAAAGAAATCAGGTTTGGAGAAAGGGGATAATAGGAAATTACCTTTCAGAGAAACACTATTACGAGGGTTATAGGATCATGGCCATAGCCAGCCATAATGAGGCTCTGAAATAGGAGAGTATTAAAAGAGATGGCTGCCACAAACCCTAGGGGTCCTGAAGAGAAAGAGACAGACTGTCTAGTTCCTGGAATACTGGAATTGCTAGTATCAAACCAGGGCCATATATAATAATAGGCACTTGAAGAGAAAGAGAGAAAGCAGAGGACAAAGATGTTCCTCAGGGGTGTGGGTGAGCTCCCTACCACAGAATCTAGCTGACCTACCCTATGTGCCAAGGCACTAGACAAAAATAAGGGTCTATTTCACCGTTCTCTTGCTTGCTCACAGCTGCCAGGGAGAAGGAGGCTGCAGGGCTGCTTTGTCAATTGCATACTCTTGTTGAGTTTCATCTGGTTTTGCTATGTTTCTGAGTGCTGGGATTAAAAGAGTGTTAGGATTAAAGGTGTATCCCACTATACCCAGCTGGCTGCGTATTCTTATTAATAACATTCCTCTCAGCTTATAATTGCAAAATATTTGTAGTTAGTTTTTACAATATGCATATACTACTAAATATGGTCATATAATTTTTCTTGCCATTGCAAACAGAATATCTTTAAGCAAGAGAAACCCATTTACTCTATTAGCTCACCACTGTCCTCACCTACAATTTGTCACTCAGTTTATTCTGGAGGAAAAGGATCGGCCCCACCAACCTCTTGCTTCCTTGTGCATTATTATTAAAATTCAACTCAATTCATGCCCTCTCTGCAGGAATATTTTAAAGCCTTCAGTTCATTTTTGTGGATTAAAATTAAATAAGGGAATCCGTAAATCCATGTAACTGTTTACATGCAAATTGGAACATGTCAGAACTCGATGAAATAGAATGAAAGAGAATGGAGGTCAGTGTCAATGCCAGATCACTGGCTTTAAGTAGAATTCCTCTCTTCCTGGGATACCACTGTCAACAAATGTCATGAACCAAGGCAAGCTGTCAGTGTCAATCATGTGCTAAATATTAAAGCTTAGCTCTTTCATTTTTAATAGAACTAGATGTTCTATTATTTTTGCTCATGTTGTGAGGGGGGTGTTGAGATACACAGCCAGTTTAAGCAGAAGTTTATTTAACAAAGCAAAAGAAGCACTCTAAGGAGAGACTGAAGTGAGCTGCCCTATAAGGGTCCTGTATTTTTTAATGAATATTTATGAGGCGGGTGGCATATTGGTGAAGTAAGGTCACACTTCTTCCCTTCCAAATCATGGTGGACCAGATGTCTCTTTCAGGTTCTTTGTTCTCATGCTCCTCTGGGGAAGTCCACAAGAAGGGGAGGCACGTGTCCTGGCAACTTCGCCCTGACAGGAGTGACTAATCTACGGCCTTGAGTAGGTTTAGTTTTCTGGGTTGCTTCCAGTTAAGTCCTTTTTGAGAATGCTCAAGTCCCATGATCAGTCTAATGACTGTCTGTCAACTAAGACATTTTTAGTTTTAGGTTTGCTTCTATTATTTTTATATGTATGAGTATTTTGCTTTCATGTATGTATGCATACCTCATATGTGCAATGCTTGAGGAATTCTCTGACTTCAGACAGAGCATCAGATCCCCTGGAATTGGAGTCACAAATGCTCGTGAGCCACCATTTGGATGCAGACTATGAAACCCACACCTTCTTAAAGAGCAGCAAGCATTCTTAACTGCAGAGCCATTTCTCCAGCCCTGACATTTGTTATTTATTTTAAAAATTTATTTATTTTTATATTATATATATGGATGTGTACCACCTGTGTGTTTGGCGTTCATGGAGGCTAGAAAAAAAAATCATTGGACCTCCTGGAACTGGAATAACAGAAAATTGTGACATGCCTGTGGGTGCTGGGAACCGAACCCAGGTCTTCTGCAAGAAATCAGTCAGTACTCTTAACCATGGGGCCATCATTCCACCCCTTGTTATTCTTTTTTTTTTTTTTTTGTAGTTGAGGTTTTATAATGCAAATTAAGGCCAGGATTTTCAATAGACTGGCAGGCTAAACAAACAAGAAATAGTCCTTGGGCTGTCCATAGTACCCCCTTCTCCTGGCTCCTCCATTAATGTCTATCTTTTACCTAGTACTCACACATGAATGGAAGATTTTAAACAAGCTCTGGCTTTTTGTGTGCATCTGTTCAATCTATGTTCTAATCCTTCACTGGCAGCAAATATTGACTGAATTAGTTACCTCTTTACTTCTGTGACAAAGTAACATACCAAAGGCACCTAAAGAAGGAGTTTATTTTGACTCATGATTCCAGAGGACTAGATGTCCATAATGGCAGGAAAAGCATGGCAGTAGGAGCAGGAAGCTGAGAGATTCTGTCTCATCCACACCCACAGGAAGCAGAGTGTAAACTAGAAATGTAGCAAGGCTATAAACTCAAAATCCACCCCCAGTGATGGACTTCCTCCAGCAGGCCTCCATGCCCAGAACCTCCCCAAACAGCTCCATCAATTGGGGACCAAACCATGAAGAGTTCAAATGCAGGAGCCTATGGGGGGCATTTCTCATTCAAACCATCACACTGACACATGATGTCAAACAGGCATGAGGGACCTCCAACAAGGGCTCCTGGGAGACATATTCTCTTTTGTCAGAGACAGAATTAGTGTATCTTGGGTTTGCAAAACTGGATGAAATGCAAGGGCTGTGAGAATACAAACAGGCATGAAATTGGGAGGGAGACTAGAGAGCGCTGGAGGGAGGTAGTAGTGGGTGTATATGATCCATATGCATTGTATAAATGTATGAAGCTTTCAAATAATAAAAAGTCTTATTAAATTTTCTTTAAAGAAACAGATAGGAGACACAGTTTCTCTCCATGGAGCTGGAGAGGTGAGAGAACAAGAAGAATGCTTTAAAAACAAAAGAAAGCAAAATATAGCAGGAGGTCTCTGAGATGATGGATATAGCCATCAGGGTTGTGGTGCTTTGTTAAAAGCAAAAATCCAAAAAGCTAGTAAGAGAAGGAAAGGAACTTCACAATTGTCTTTGAGTCCCCTAAAGTTCCTTGTCTGGGAAGATTTAGTCCAAGAATAAAGTAGTCACCCATCTCCTGCTTGCCACCTAGAAATGTTTTCTCCCCCCTCCCCACGTATTTCATGCTGATCATTCAAATGTATATTTTTTCTGCATGTTATAAAGTAATTTGTCACTTCTTTTGTGTTTTGATAGATGTTTCCTGGTGTTTAACTCCTGAGTACTTCTTTTCATACATCTGAAATGTTGTAATTTTCTAGAGACTCAAGGTAGCTTTAAAAAAAAAAAACCCTCATCCCTGTTTCTCCTTGATCATCACTAAAGCAGAGTGACCCTGGGAACCGAAAGGTCCCGTGATTTATGCTGGAGGTGGCATGTGATGTGCTTGATGAAGTTTCCTTATTGCAGTCAACACTTTTGGACTAGTGGCTGAGGTCAAAGTGGAGGTAAAGAGAATATATTGATAGTATTTCTTTGAAAGAGCTCAAAGTCTGTATCAGTTGTGGTCTTGCAAGAGGAAAAATAATTCTTATAATCATGGCTCTTATCATTTTATAAAGTATTATTCATATCCTTTTTTTTTTCATTAGAACTTACCAGTGACCTTTGGGAGAGATTATTTGTATTTACTCTGAAAAAAAATTGAGGTCAAGTGGCTCACCCAGTTTGCACGAAGCTTGCTTCTGCAGTAAATATCACAGACACAGCAGGTCCCATATTGTGTGATACATGACAAACAGCAGCAAGTGAGACAGATTCTCCCCCCTTTTCATTTGCTTCACGTTTTCGCTGCCCCCTCCCTGCACCTGGTCCAGGTGGTGGTGGGTTAACAGTCCTAATGTACTTTCTGCTTGGGTTGAGCAAACTCTTCAACAAAATGAAACCTCAGGGGCCTCATAAGAAAATAGAGAGCGGGAGACAGATTCACCAGAGGATGTAAACCATGAAGATGACCACAAAGTGGGGCAGACAAGGTTAACTAGAAATCCCTGAACTATAAAGCAGAAAAGATGGAGGCAGTCCAGGAAGGCTGGGAAGAAAGTCACAATAAAGGAACCCCCAAATTTCAGATTATTGTTTCACCTCTTTGTTGGGTGTTAGGATAAATGAGCCACTATGCTGTCTTAGCATGATAGATCATATAAGCTGGGGAAACTTTATTTTCTCTGAGCATTAATCAGTTTCTCTCAATCTCTCTCTCTCTCT